>RJWT010000272.1:0-62683 GCA_004365215.1 Cuniculus paca | reverse complement strand
AGAGCCAGAGAACTGAGTAGCAGTCAAAGACTGTGAGTCTACCTAACAGTCTGTGTTGGCAGGCTGAGGTCTGCAGTGGAGGGCTGAAGAAACTGAAGGCCAATGTCTAAAGCCAATAGTGAAGATCAAAACTCCTCCAAAAGAAAAACAAAAAAGAAAAGAAATGCTTTCTTCTTCTTTCCCTTTAAATTCCATGCAGGTTATATACATATTGGTTGCTGCTGCCCACATCTGGGGAAGACAGTGCTCCCATCTCAGTTTGCTGGACGTGTCAATCATCCACAAACCTGCTGAGAACTTTTCTTATCTGTTAGGTAGTTGTTACTCGAGTCAAGTTGATATATCACAATGATCATAATCCACCCCTTCACAGCTTGAAAACCAGGCACATCAAAGAAAAAAAATTGCTGGGGATTTAGCTCAGTGGCCTAAGTGCCTGCCTGGCAAGCAGGAGGTCATGAGTTCAATCCCCGGTGCCCAACAACAAAAAAAAAAAAAACAAAAAACAAAACCAGGCACATCTCCTTAAGCCATACTTAATATTCAAATAGCGAGTTCATAATTATACCTGACATGACACAACTGTCCTGCATACAAATACCAATGCACTATTCTCCTCCCAGAATAGAAAGCAAAATTTTTCCCCTCGAGTGATGCTTACTCTTCTGACATTCCATAACAAATATTATAATTCGGATTTAACAATACATAAGTACTGTTAGTAAGTCGTTCGATATTATGTTGCAAAGTAAGAAAACAAAAATACCTGTTTAATGTGTGTATATGCACAAGCATATTAACAAGATGGGAAAGAAATACAATTATAATCTAGTTTGCTATAACTAGTCATGTGGTCTTAACTGGTATTTATAATTAATGATCACTGACTATTATAGTATTCAATAATAAAAGAAAGTTATGGAGAAGAGGAAGATATACTGTATATTGTATGGACATGGAAAAGAAAGTATGCAAGAAGAAATTCCAAAGAGTTAACAATGGATATCTTGTAGAATATACAACAATCATGTTTAGTATTATGCAGATATATATATATATACCTTGGATTATAAGTAAATTGTTCTGCAAGTGTTCAACAAGACAAGCAAATATTTCTCATAAATTTTAACTTGATAAATGAGAAATATCTTGTGAGTAATATATGATGCCAAACATCACATGATCACAGATCCCACAGATTGGTGGTGATCATCAGCCAACAGGAAGAGATTATGGAGGAGATCTCTGCAGAGGAGGGAAAGAAAAAGACAGAGGAATCCTTCACTTCAAATGAGATTACAAAGACATGTAAAATGTGGGGAACTGCAAAATTTTGTACAAAAACACCACGTGAATAAGGCTGTAACAATGTAATGAATCATTTAATGACATTGGAATGTCACATTTCTACAAAATTCTCAAAATGAGGCAAAAGCAAGTATTATTGGATAGGTTCCTTGGTGAAGTTGCATGAAAAGAAGATTCCATTGAGCCAATGGATAGTGATTTCATTAGTTATAGCAAAACTTATCCTATACCATCAACCTCCTTTCTCTTGTCTCCTTCATACCAGCTATGAAAGTTTTCAAAGGTAAGAGCAGATTAGTTTATCGTTTTGCATGTTTTGTATTTTCTTTATAATTACATTGCAGTATCATAATCATTTTTATATGAATATTTTTGCATTGTGGGATGAATCATCTGATTTTCCATTATTTCTTATGAGGAAATTTGCTTTGATATACAAGTGCTTTAGCATAGAAGAATGTTTCCGAAACAAATCCTGCTTGTTAACCAAGGTTTTACATCTATATATCTATATCTATATCTATATCTATATATTTATATGTAGATATATACATACCCCAATAAATATTTTTTAGAAAGAAAATCAGATTCCAGTATTTTTAATGTTATCGAAGAGAGAAGTGGTCTGTCAGAAGTGCATAACTATAGATCAGGAACTTGAGCTCAGGTTTCCCGATTCCTATTCTACTCTTCTTTCCATTAAATGGCAATCAGATAAAGTAATTAGGTTACAGTACAGACTGATACTGTGTGATTATTTGATACTTCCTCCAAGCAATACAATTCCTTAATCTACTTCGAAAGGACACATTTTCAAAGTGAACTAAAGGAGCAAATCTCATGAGACAATGTCATTTAGGAAATATGTACTGGGAAATGAGGTCTTCTGCTTTGCAGAAGTCAAATCTCATGTGAATCCAGCTGGACCATGTACATACCACCTTCAGTTCTACAAAGAAAATTGTTACCAATGTGCAGTAACTATCACACAAGGGTCAAATGATGGCAGATGCTTTGATCTGACACTACAGAATTTCCTTCCAGCTAATAGCCTTGAAAAACATGTTATAATTGCCTGAACAGACCAAGGTACATGTGCCTTAATGCTCAAATGCATATAATTCAAGAGGATCTCCATCAGGTTCCTTCTGATCATTTTTTCTTTGATTTGCTAACCTTTCTTGATGCAATTTATTTTATATTTTCCCCTTTTGAGTAATGTCTTTCTAAACATCCTTGTTATAATCGGTACTGGCACTCGCTGATTGTGCATGACAGAAAGGAACTTAAAGAAAATTACGCATTACTCTGATCTAGCCTAGGGCACACAAATCATAGCTTTCACTGTAGAGGAGACATAGTGAAATTGAAAGTATCTATATTTTATATGGAAATTAGCTGCTCCTAGAATGCACTACAGTTAAGTATATATCAAACCAGAGGTAATAAACATAGGAAAAATATTTCCACATTTGGAATGTTCCTTCCCCCTTCTCCATATGTGTAACAATTCTCAGTGTATTATGTTATAGCCAAAAAATTTAAAAGTTTGTGTTTTTAACATTATCATATGCACAGTTTGTATATTTGAGAGCATTTGGAAATTTTCCTTCTTTAAATGATATTTCATGGAGACTTCACAAATAATCAGGACCTGAAGCACTAATTTGAACACACTGTTCTGCATGCCTTTTGCTGATATAAGCAAGAAAAAAATTTAAAAGAGTATATTTTTCCTCCAGAGCAAACATATGCAAATGAAGATTTTGCTTTATTTTCCTCTTGATTGCTTTTCCTTCTTAAATTATAAACGAGAAATCTAGAATAAGGTAATAAGTATTTAAAGAAAAATTTAAAGTTAGAGAAAAGTGATTGTTTTGTTTAAAATAGTACTGCTCTGTGATTATTTTCTATTTAGGGTCTGGCAATCTGCAGCTGCCATGTTGATTCTTCATGTGGAAATGAGGAAGAAAGATACCAACCTCAAGGATTTTATTACTTCCTCATGGAAATAAAATTATGAAAGCTTTCTGGTCTTTAAATTTTGATTTAAATTAGATGAGGACCTGGTTTTCAATTCTTTTAATATACCTCTAGTTTTACTTATAAGAAACCAACCTGTTTTGGATAATTTGTGTACAAAAGAAATTTTGTAAAGTAAAGCTTGAGACTCATACAAAAGTCTCAGAGGACTATATATAATGTGAAAGTTGGAGGTAGTGTATCCAAGAACATGTACAAATCACACCACAGGATGGCTTCAATGAACATGCCACCATAGGTGCACAGTAGGGTCTGGCACATCTGCTGCTCTGGTTAAAGGAAGTATTATATATCAGGCAGCCTTGGTGTTTACCACTGGCCTCCATTCCAATCAGTCAGTGCCCCATCAGACTGATTATTCAATATTGTTAATGTTACATATGCTTGTGCATTATGTATTTTAAAAACAGGGAGATTCCAGTTCATAAAAAGTACATGGATCCATACGTACGTTTGTATGTGCCCAGAAAATATGGGCTCCCTGGGGCCTGAGATCAGAGTGAGGAAAATGTAGAAGTGAGGGCTACATTTTTGCTTTTTGTATTTCTGTGTTGTTTAAATTTACAATAAGCATCCTGCAAAAAAGAAGTAAATTATTGTTTTAATTCTTGAAGATGTTTAAAGTCATTTTCATACCGATGTACTATAGTTTATGAGCTTTTGACTATTAGAATCAGAAGAGATTTAAGAGTTAAAGTGTAACTTTCCTAGCCAACTCCCATGAAGGACAATCTACAATCATGTCTCCCATTGCTTCACCTTATCATACTTAATTAATTCTGACCTCATTTCTAATTATGTTTCATAAATTTATTTAATTTAATCTCATTAAACTTTATTTACTCTGAGTTATTTTCCCCCTTGTATAGTCGTACGAAAACCAGAAGACTACACATTGCTTGTTGGGACAGTGTAAGCCTGCTTCAGCTGAGGCGTGCATGAAAGTGGCACCTTATCTAACTTGACCGCCTGCACTGATTCCTTCTATTATGACATCACGAGAACTGCTCATGAAAAGATCATCATGACCTTGCAATTGAAAGCTTAATGGCACCTTTCTACTTCTCCACTTACGTAGAGGCTTAGCAGCAAATAACTAAATTTGCTACCTCTTTTTCTCTTTTGTGACTAGAGATAATATCTCATGCCAAACTCCCTAGTATGCTCCACCATCTGGCTTCTAACTTTATCCACACTGAACCCCTATAGTTTTCCTATTAGACCAGATGTTTTATACCTACATGTTTCCTCTCTGGCTGCTTTGTATGTCTGGAAAGTCCTTTGCCATCCCCCACTACTAACTGTTCTACGGTAATTTCCCGAAAAATCTTATTTGACTAAAGCTTTGACTTTGCCTACTAGCCCTAAAAATTATACTTACTCCAGTTGATGTGCCCCTTAGGCTTTCCTGGCTCTCACAGACTTTTCAGTGATGGCATCTACCCTTTCCTGCATTTGATTACACTTTTGTCATCTTCAGTATGACTGCCTGCTCTTTGAGAAAAGGAAAACATGTATTTGGATTTTAATCCCAGAGCCTAGCCGTGTCTCAATCTAATGAGTGCCTACCAAATGTTTTTTTAAATAAGTGAGTTTAATGAGCTACTTATTTTACAGAGTAATAAACTATGTCTCTGGAGAGACCAATGTGACTTTTTCACCACCATTCAGATAGCCAAATGATGGAAGACAAACCAGGGCTTTTGATTTCTACTACTTTCCAGTGTACTATGAAGAATCTCTTTCATTTATCCTCCCCTTCTGAAATAATTTCTGGGGCTGTGTAGAAGGAGAACTTTGAATAGCATTTTGAATTATAAATTATATAAAGAAATTCATGAGGGAACATCAAGCTAAGACTCAATACCTTTTAAAATCAAATATTATGTATACTAATTTCCAAAAAAACTGACAACAATAAGCAAATATTTTTTCTTTTATTTCACCCTTTCCCACCATTTCTTGATTATTTATCAGAGATATAGCAATCAAAGTCATAATTTCTGTTAAGAAACTTTGCAGAGGAGTTCACAATAACAAATGTACTATTATGAAAGTGTGTCCTTTTCAGTTTCAACAGACCTTGAAGTGTTTTGCAGAAATTCTCCACCCACTTCAGTTCTCTCCTTGACCTTGAAAAAGTATCAGAGTTTTCACTACAGCTGAGGAAAAGAGAAATCAGTTGGTCCTTCTTTATTTTTCCATCCATTGAAAGAGTCATTTAACTGGAGCTGACGACGCATGTAGTGATCAGCTCCAGACATTTTCCCTGCTGCTTTCAAAGCAGGACACAAGGTGTCATGGCAAGGGTGAAGTGTAGGAGAGCAGAACAAGGGACTGCTTTGCAGTTTCTATTAATGCCTTCTCAATTTACACAGGTTTGTGGAAGGACCAAAGCTCTCCATGGACCTGAAAACGTAGTTCATTATTTTCTCAATCTGAATTATGAAAAGGAATAACTATTATCTATGAAAACTGAGGAAATTCAAACGCATGAAGAGGCCATAGACACAACTGTGCAAGTCCTTCAGTATAACTGGGGCCTTCTGATACTCAGCTTGTTTCCTATCACTGAGAAAATAATTTCTCAATTGATCAAGAGACACATACTGACCAATAGCACTAATTTTCATAATCGTCAGAGAATTGTAATGTTTGTTTACATGAGAAGCAAACTAGGAACTTAGATATGATACCATTCATGTATATCAATGCTCTCTCCTTCCTTCCTTCCTTCCTTTCTTTCTTTCTTTCTTTCTTTCTTTCTTTCTTTCTTTCTTTCTTTCTTTCTTTTTTCTTTCTTTCTTTCTTTTTCTGGCAGTACTGGAGTTTGAACCCAGGGCAAGCACTGTACCACTAAGTATGTTCTGAGCTCTTTTTATTTATTGAGAAAGGTCTCACTAAGTTGCCCAGCCTGGCTTTGACCTTATGTTCCTCCTACCTGAGTTGCCTGAGTAGCTGGGCTATCAGCCATGCACTACTGTATTTGGCTTTGCAGTATGATCTTTATATTAATTGTTATGGTTTGTATCTAGGTGGCTTCCCAAGCCTCATGTAGTCATGGAAGCGGCTGAATGTCGCATTTGTGATTGACGCGTTGTCTAGTGCTGAGATTGGTGGTGTGAGTTCTGCACCTGCCCAGGGACGGAAGCGACATACAATGTAAGGTTGGAAAAGAGGCAGGTTTTTCCCTCTTTTGTGCTGTTTGCTCTTGCCACTTGCCGCTGCCATGAACGGCTGCCCCCTCAGCACTCCACCCTGCCTTGAAACCATCTAAGTATGGACTGAAACCTCCAAAACTGTAAGAAATAAGCCTCTCCTTCCTTCACTTTGGGCATCAGGTATTTTGTCTCAACAGTGAGAGAAAAGTAACCAAGACATTAGTGTTCTTGAAGAGTTTTGGTAGAAAAGATCAAAAGCAAAGGAAGGAGGTGGTGGTAATAGTGGAACATATATCCCATTATTTCATTTTCAAAACTTGATAATATAAATCACAAAGCAAACATGAAACCACTGCATTAAAAGTATGGCATTTCCAGGAAAAAACTAATATGCTGGAATTAATCATAATTAAAATTGTAAATCTGAAAGTTATCTATGAAATCACAACCTTTAGTCATATATTAATATATAATTATATTAAATAATATATAATGTTATTAATATATACTAATTAACTGAATCATAGTGTAGGTATAACTGATATTAAAAAAAAAATCTTTCCTATTGCCCCAAATGTAGCTAGTTTAAGAAATGTATAAAGTTTGTCAAAAAGAATGATTTGTAGATTAATATGTTAATTTAAGGGAGGAAGTTAGCTCTATCCAAACAAAATATTAAGAATTATTCAAAACTAACAAAAAATTGCATAAATTTTATAAAATTCTCTTTTGATCATGGAAATATATGATGATCATTTACTAAACAATAAAGCACAATTTCAATTTCTTTTAAGTTACAATTAAAATTTTTTAAAATTACATTCTATTTCCTGTCATTCAAGATTTGGTAACTTATTGTGTCATGAAAGATGGAAAGCATAGTTTCTGCTTAACTAGATTCTGTTTATTCTGGTTAGTTACAGATTTATCCAATAAATTTAATATTTGACCCTGTATTTTGATCTGAATATGGGCAATTTCCAGTAAACTAATATATATATATATATATATATATATATATGCATATATGTACATGTATACATGTATGCATATATTTATTGCATAAATACTTATTTGTGTATTACATAGCACATTTATTGTTTATTGCATATAGACATATATATAAGAGAGAAAGAGAGAGAATGAAAGACCATTGAACAATGTATACATACTTCATCAGTTTGCTGCACTAATAAATGTGTGGAAGCCAATGCCCACCACTCTGAGCACCTCTAGTAATTGTAGAAACCAAAGGTAACTTGCATGATTTTCATTATGTCTCAATAAATTTAGTATTAAGATATTTATACAAGCTTTTCTTTTCTTGCCAAAAAAACGTGTGTACACCTCTACAGGAGATGTGACCAAAAATAGAGTGAATGTTTAAATTTAAAGAAATGTATTTATAATAAAAGACACGTTGTAATTATGCCCCCTCCTCCAATATATTCCTCCCTCACCTTGAACACACATATACCATTGCTTTGGCTACTTTCTGAAACAATTCTGAAAGTCCCCATTTGTGAGTGTCTTCAGTTATGCGGTCATGAAAATCTCAGTGTCTTCAATCAAATAAAAACATTTACCTTTAGTGGTCATTTTAACTTTGAGGAAGAGCCAGAAGACACACTGCCAGATCTGGTGAATAGGAAGGATGAGAACATAGCATAATATTTTTACTTGACAGAAATTGCCATGACTGATCAACAAGGAAAATTAATCCCACTCAAAATACTCAGAATACTCTCCATCAGTTCAAACACTTATCCCATCATTCTTGGCAATTTGTCTTTTGCTATAATAAGTTTTAATTTAATTTAAACATTCACCATGTCTTTCAATCACTCCTTAAAAGTTGGTGTACATATCGAGAAAATTTTAGTAAAATTTTAAGAAAATAATTTCAACTTTTACTTATTCTTTTAGTTTAATTTTAGCAAAAGTAAAAATGATATACTAGATTAGCTATGTATGCATTTGAGAAAGATGACAGGATTTTAAACTGTCTATTGTAGATTAAAAACATTTTTAATTAAGTTTATTGGAACAATTTATATATACATAACGATCACATCCATCATAGGGAACTTGTACCCACACATGATTCAAAAGCATTTATAAAAGAGAAATTTTATTTTCTTTTACTTGGCTGAGTAAAAGAAGGCCTTGATGAGGGTCTTGTGAATTTCTGGTTTCTTAATCACAGATAAATTATGGGATGAGACAGGTTTCAAAAAGGTATTTTATGCAAGGCAGTCCCATACATTCTGTGCAGGATTTCACTAAAAATCAGCTCAAATTATAACTCGTTCCTTTTCAGTCCTCAAACTTTGCCAAAGAAGGAAGCATTTTTAGTTCTGCTGGTAATCCATCTCAAAAGCAAAGTTCTACACGAGGTGGTAAATCTTCGGTGTACAGATGCCGCCACAGCAGCTCCTCATGTCAGCCCTGTGTGCACCGGAGGCGTATTGGAACTCTAGCGTCTCTGTCGGGACCATGACATCCTTAACGAGTAGAACAGGACACCTTGTGGCTTTGTGGTCTCCTTACAGAGAATAGAAAATGCAGTGCCCACACCTCCATTTTCCCGATGAGCCATTTGGAACCTTGCAGTCTGCAGTCCGCCAGAATGTTCTACTTGTTATTTTTCCTTGTCCTTGGATGATGACTGTGAGACCCAGGTGCCAAGCTGTGGAACATAATTGTCTACTGATGGTGACATCTGGCTCATTGGCAAGCTTCTTCCTGAGTTTTTTCCCAGTGAATATATGATAGCTTAGAGCTGAGCAATAATAGAGCTTTGTCTCCTAACATGCTCGAGCCATGTTTATTTCAAATTCATTCCCTTATGTTAAGAGTAAACTAGGAACCAATGATAAACCTGGCTGCATGTTACTCTTCAGAACATCTTACTGCCATAATTAACCTGGAATAAATTCAGCGACTAATTTTTTAAAACCATTTTCCTATTTCCAAGGATGAAAAGGTAGATTTTTGACTCTACAAGAGTGAAAAATCAACATTCTCAAATGTTAAGTACTAATATGGAAGATATTTGTGAAATTTTTCTTGGGGAGAAAATTTACAAAAGACTTGTAAATTTACATTATGGGAACCATCTAATCATTCTTTGTACTTATCATAAAATAGTAGTAGTGCATTCATTATGTTGTTCTTTTAATATTTGAAAGTTGTCTGTGTCTAAGCATCACTCTCTGTGTCTCGACTTAAAACTACCACAAACTGAAGAAAACTAGTAAGTGGTTACAAGTGAAAAATAGTAAACCAAGTTACTATTAAAAACAAAATTAAACTTTTCTGTTACTAAATAAGAGGAAGTCTGAAGCACTGACTGCTCGTGTTCAGTCTTTCTGGTCTTATATTACACAATTCATGTGTTTTTATAAAAGGAAAACTGTGCCACAAAGTTCAGTACTGACAGATTGATATACTTCTATTTGCTCAAATGGTATATCTACTAGTTTATGTTTTAATTAACGGATGTGTAAAAACTAAATCATACTACTGTATGGCATGACTTGCCAACAAACAATGTTTTAAAATTTAAAATTGGATCATTCAGAAAATGCAGAATGTCAGAAACCATTGATGTATCTGTGAAGTTGTATTTACTGAAAGTTTATTCCTGGTAAATATTCACTATATTGGTTCTATGAAGTCTGGAAAACAAATGCAATAATTAGAAAGGTCAACAATTAATCTTAGCACTTTCTAGAGCTTTTAGGTTAAACTGTGAAGGATCAAGGATAAGATTTCATATTTGAACCAAGGCTGGATCTAATTAAGAGTAAAGTTATAAGTGAAATACACCCCCAAAGAGGTGGGCAGATGTCAGAGGAAATAATCTAGAGCCAGAGAAAATCCACAGTGGGCTGCAGTACTTAAGGGAGACAATGCTAAGGGCATAGAAATGTCTTGGCTGAGCCTAAGGAGGAAGAAGGTAACTTTAAAATTCTAGAAAAGGAATGAGTAACACACTGACTGCCCACCTAGAAACAAATGGAAAAGGGGAGATTTTAATGAATTACAACAAAAAACCTTAAAAAAATGTTAAAAAAGAGAAGATAGCCAACCTTTGGGACAAGGGATATGACCAAGGATTCTTGGACAGCATGAGCAGAGTCGAGTCTACACATTATCTTCACATTTGATTCCTTTCTTCTCCTTCAGTTTCTGTTACCTCCTGAGGCTGCTCTGTAGGCTGTCACCAGGACCTCTTTCCTAGTGATTTTTTCTCACTCATTTCCCTGACAGCTATGGCTGACTAGCAGCTGCTGGGTATGGTTGTCTCTCCCTTGGGCTCTGCTACTGCTTCTTTAGTCTCTTGCTCCTCTGCCCCCTTTCCTTCTGCTCCTTCAGCACCAGCATCAGTACCTTCTTTATGTCTATGCTCTTCCACATGGCCACTTTGTATAGTTTTAGAATTTCATAACTTAGTGAAGAAAGACCCAGACGTTTGCTTTCTTTTGACTTCTTTCCCAAGTTCCACTCTAACAGGACCCTGCCAAACTCTTCACCTGGATCCCCTGCTGATTCCTCAGACTTAAGATGGTGGAAAAATAATTATCTTCCTATCACAAACCTGCTTCTCATCTTGTGTTCCCTAACTTTTCTGTTAGTATCACACTGTCTTCCCTGTCGTAGTCACCCAGCATCAAAATGATTGATTATCTTGGCTATCTGCCTCTTCTTCATTCCCTGCATTCAATTCTCAGGTCAACTCTGCCTTTGCGATGTCTCTCTCATTCACTATCCTTGTCATCACTCCCTGTCAAGGCTTCCGTGACAACAACATATTGTTCTCTCTCATACTTGTGTCTCCCACAGAATATATGGATAGTAGGATGAATACTTAGTAATTAATAAGTAATGTCAACATTCAATCAACAGTTTTTACCTGGCGTCTGCTGCATGCTAGACAATGGGCAATGGATTTACAGAAAGGACATAAGAAGTCCTTAAACTTTTAATACAAAGAAAGATTTTGAATTTCTAACCTGCAAATTTCATACATAAGAAGACTGAAAAATGGGTTTATTTGTGTAAAAATTATTACAGTTTTTAAAAAGTTTGATAATGGTTACATCTGCTAAATAGTGGCATGAGATAATTTCTTGTAGATTCCATTCTTGAACATATTTACAGCATGATTAATTATTAATGAAATAAACACTAGATTTAGGACCAACACTCTTTTCAGATTCCAGGCTATTAAGATTCAGTGTTCTCTCAGATCCATTATATTAGTCTGTTCTGTTTCAACTGGTTTTCACACTGGGACCCATGTCTTGTGGGTGACCTCAGTACATCTTCTGAAGGCAAATGTTTTTATTTTCTTCCCCTATTTATAACCAGAGAAGGATGTGGACATTGTCCAAAAGGAAGTCAAGAGCTTTAAGACTCTATTCTGAAACCCTAAGTTGTTGGTTTAAATCCTGTTTTGAATAGTTCATTATTGAAAATAGACTTCTGCTGTCAGAAAATGCCCAAGCTCTGCATCAAAGGCAAGCTGCCAACTGCTAAAGAAAGGGTGTAGAATCAGAGGGAGCCAAGTGTTGATCATAAGGAAAGGGGAAGCCTTCCAGCTAGTTAATGAAGCAAACTGTTAACAGTTTTCTGATTGGAAAAAGTGATAAAGGACTTTCCTTTAGTCACATTGCCTTTTGATTTCTCCTACACTCTTATCATCTCAGCCTTGTGCAGTGCAGTGGGATAGTGTGGGAAAGCCTGCTAGGGATTTGTCATCAGGCTGGGGCTTACTTTCTATTCTATTCTATTCTATTCTATTCTATTCTATTCTATTCTATTCTATTCACTTAAGGCAAACTTGCAGTGCTTCATTTTTCACACTTGCAAAGTTAGAATAATGACGGTCACTTAGTTCTTGCGAAAATTTCAGATGCATCAAAGAACATAATGAACTAAAATATCTTATGAAGCGTTAACTATGAATATTTAGAAGGAAAGTGCTAAGAACCAAAAGTTAGCCTTTCCAGTTAAACTTATGTCCAAAATCAATTTTGACAGCAAGAAACTTCATAATTGTATTTAAGCATTTACTTATATTTCACCCTGAATGGAAATTATTTTTAAAAGTAAAACTGACTTACACATGCACAATCTACTTGCAAATTAGTTTTGAAATATATAAGCTGTCTTCCATAGAAACAATGCTTCCCATGGTGGTTAAGCTCCCAGAATACCCTGGAAAGACTGTTTGGAGGGAACTCTAATGTCAGTTCTTAGCAGGTTGGTCTGGGAGCCTGACCACATGTGTACAGTATCTCTGTATGCAGGTTTGAGGCTCATTTGTGCTTTTGATCCTATTCTTTGGACCATGGGAAGAAGAAATCACTTAAGCCTTACACAGTGACTCTGTTCTCTCCATGTCCCCAGTGCATGATCAGAAGGAAGAACAGCTGCTTGTGAATCTCTGCATACCTGTCTGCCCTCCACTCAGCATACACCAGAACAAAGAGTTCATATATCTTCTCTGTTTGACCTGTACAATCAGTCCTCATATCCGTGGGTGTTACAACTGTGGATTCAACTTCAGGGAAAAAAATTACATCTATGCTGAACATTGTGCAGACCTTTTTCTTTTCATTATTCCTCGAGCAATACAAAATAACAACTATTTGCACAGCATTTATATTGCATTAGGTATCATAGGTAATCTAGAGATGATTGAAGATATATGAAAAGATGCGTTTAGACTACATGTAACTAAGCACCATTTTATATAGGGGACTTCATTTGTGGATTTTGGTATTCAGAAAGGGGTGTGCTGGGGCCAGCCCACTGCAAATTCTGCAGTTCAACCATGCTTCTTGCTTGGGTTATGGTGAATCCCTGAAAATAGATCCTTGGAAAGGGTAAGCTTTGTGGAGGAATCCTATCCATCTGCAGCTCTTTTCCACAGGAGATACAGCCAGTTAGGGAATGTCTCTGCATGGTTCTAAGAAACTCTAGATTATATGGGGAAAGAGCAAGAGGAAGTAATTGAAGGACTTAGGATGTCTTCTTTCTTTCAGAAACATCAGTAGTAGGAAACTCCTAGCTCTATTACAGACTAAGCGGACATATTAGTTCATATTGTCAGTGGGAAGTTTGTAAATTCAAAGTTCCAATGTAATAATATTTCTTTACTTCAATTTCTCTCTCTCTCTCTCTCTCTCTCTCTCTCTCTCTCTCTCTCTCTCTTTTGAGACAGGATCTTGCTAAGTAGTTTAGGTTGGCCTCGAACTTACTATGTAGTCCAGGCTGACTTTGATCTTACAATAATCCTCCTGCTTCAGCCTCCTGAGTACCTGGATTACACAACTGGATTCTTGTATTATTTTAATGAAATATTTTTGCTGTTTGAAAGGCAATCAAATGAAAAAATACATGTTAATCTCTGCTATTTCTGGCTCAATTATAAGGAATTGTTATGACAGATATAACAGCATACAATGAAGAGAATACTATCTTTTAAGATAGGGGGTAAATGATTTTGTCTTAGAAGACAAGTCCATGTAAATATTGTGGTTGTAATTGAATGGATGTAAAAAGTTCTTGCAAAAATCTGTATGTAGCTGGACTGATATTTTAAGCTTGAATCTTATAGCAGTAGCTAAATGGAGGAAGCTTCCAATCTCCCATTTTCAGAGCAGTTACAGGGCTACTAATGGTTGTGCAGTTTGTGCACTAAACAAAGAAATCTCCTGGGTGTTAGTTACACTGCATCTTGCCAGCCACATTAGTGTAGGATTGGGCTAGAAGAAACACTTTCCTGATATTTGCACTAAGGTGCTATAATATACTATCTCCTGCCCTGTTTAGCTACTAAGTGCTGTATTTATCCATCCACTGGCTAGAAAAAAAAAAAAACCCTGCAGTTCAGGGGATGTCCTAAGAGAAATTGCACAACCTACTCTATTAGTCTCTGCTTATTCTACGTTAAAGTAGACACTTTAAATTTCTTTTAAGGAAAGAGGGGAGGAGTTAATATTTGTCAGGCCCTTATGATTGGGTGGGTACTGTGCTGCTCTGTTGAAGTCTGCTAAATCATTTTAATCAAAATAAGCAAAAGTAGTTAATGGAAAGAAACACAAGCAGCTAATATTTATTTTTAAATGCCTTAAATTAGCATAATGTTTTTCACAGCATTAAGATATATTTTATCTTATTTATCACAGTAGCTCTGTGAAAGGATTATAGGTGAGTTATAGAGAGGTAAGTGACTAATAAGCATTTACCAGTAGATTTACTACTATGTTTAATTCAAGCCTTTAGACATTTAATCCTGTGCCCTTTCCATCACACCATTAAAGGCAGATTGAGGTAAATTGAAATCCAAAGACTGAGTCCTTGAACAGGATATAATGTGTGGATATTGAGGCTGGTGGAGCAGTGTGAGATTGGCAAAATGTTAATCTTTGAAAAAAAATTAAGTTCACAGAAACAAATGTAAACTATAGCCAGGACCTAAAAGCAATACATATAATCAAGGAAAACAGCCAGAAATATATAAATGAACTACACCCTGGGCCTGAAAACAATGCAAATAAACAAGGACAATAGCAGGAATTATTCTTAAGGTACTATCTTAATTCTTTCAGAACTTCTTGGGTAACAAGTACCTTAGAAAGAAATTCCTAGGTGAGGTGGGAAAGCTAGGGAAAATGTAAACATAAATTCATTCTCAAGGAGAAATGGGGGTTTAGACATTAAAAGACCTATATGCTGTGAATAGTTTTGGCTATCTTTCCAGGATATCCCAAAAAACATAAAAACATTGACTTGAACTGGGTAATTGTAGCATATTTGTTTCCAAATACACACAAACTTAAGATAACTTCATGATTATGAACAAAATGTATGCTGTTGTGGCTTGTGTCTGGATGTTCCTCCAAAGCCTCATGCAATCATAGGCTTTTTCCTAGACTACGTGATGCTGGGATTAAGGGTGTACGATTACTAAATCAATCCACTGGTTGGTTTGGCACTGGCCTAATCCCAGTAGCCTAGATACAATATAAAAGTGGCAGAAAGATGCTGTTAAGGTTCCTTGCTTGCTTTTAGTATCTTCTGCTTGCTATGAACTGTTTCTCCTCTGAGGTACCCCTCTGCTAAGCCACTCTGCTTTGAAGTCAGCCAATCAGGGACTGAAAACTCTACAAACTGTGAGCTAAATAAACTTTTTCCTCTTTTAACTTTGAGTGTCAGATATTTTGTCTTAGCAATGAGAAAAGTAACTAAGACATATGCCTAGACCATCATGAAATTCTGCAAGATGCTACAGCAGGTAATACATAACACCCTGGAAAACAGAAGCAATTTACCATTTCATCTGGTGCATAAATTCAGTTCACTAAAGACGTTAGCTAAAAATGCATTTCATTAACTTTCAGTAATGTCTGAACTGTATTTCTCAGAAACCTGTTACTACCATTGATTTCGATATAACATTCATTACATTTTGTCACTAAACTTTTATTTATGTGATTACTTGATGACTGCCTGTTCTAAGTTCTCTGTGGGCAGAGAATGAGTTGCTTGCTTATTATCATTTGTCCTGCTTGGTACAGTACCTGGCACAGAGTAAACACTAAATGTTTATTGAATAAAAGCAGCAAATAAACAAGTGAATAGAAAATTTAGACTAATGAAATTAAAATGCACATACAGAACTTTCACCAAGGCACTGCATCAATTTGTTACACACATTTTGGGAGTAATTAAAAGCAAATCTAGAAAAATGGAAACTGGAATATGATTGAGTTAATAGTAGAGCATGTTAAACCAATGATTGTTCCCACAGGTTGAACTAATTGCCCATACAATTTCATTATTACAAAAGCAATTGACTATTTAAGAACTGTATTCTATCAAAGAACTGTGTTTGTTAAAATCCAAAGATTTTTCATCTACCCTTCCATCTAGCGTTCATTTTTTTATGTATCAACTCTTTTATCTTTCCATTTGCTATTGATGATGACCCTTCAATTCATTATCCTTCTATCCCTTTCTCATCTAGCTGTTTATTCTTCCCTCCCTTATTTCACTCATCTACCCTATAATCCTTTTGATCTTTCTTTGCAACAAAAGTTAATTGCTCCTATAATCAAAAGGCTTGAATAAATAACTTTGGAAATCTAGTATGCATTTAAATGTATTATTTCAAGCAAGTTGGAGAATGTATAATTACATCATTTATTATGGAACTAATAGCCATCTAGTTTATCATAGGCAGTTCAGAACAAAAATAATCAGGTACAATTATCAAGTTTAGTTTAATAACTTCTGTTTACTCTTTTCACTACTAGTATAAATTATGGAAACTGTAATTTTAGTTTCTGAAAGTACATTAAATCCATACTATCTGTAGTGTTGAAAACCTTTTATTATTAATTTTAGAGATTCTACCTAGTACCACAAAATTTGAGAAACAAATTTGTTTTCATGTTCTAGTTTTGTGCACAGAAATAATTTCTTTATTTTGTATATAGTATTTTACAGTTTAGAGCACTCATTCCTTCGCTCCATCATCCTTGATTCTCAATTAAAAGCAAAACTGAATATTTTGCGTATATTTTTCTGCAGTTCTCATTTCATCTCAGGTAACCCAGCCTACACCCTCCACCTCTCCTGGGACATGCCCTGGTGCTGTTTTCATTAACTTTCCCCTGGTGTTTGTTTGGATATTCAGATGATGATGAAGTGGATGTTGTTCTCATTATTCCTGCCTCAGGATGTGGTGGACTGCCATCTGCAGATGCTGTGTAAGTGATCATCTTGGCACTGACCCATATGCCACCTTTGTAGTCATGAGTATTCTATCCGAGAGGTGCCATCTGGTTTTCATGAAGCTGGTTGAAAAGTGGGGGTCTATGTTTTACTGCAGAGATGCATGTTGAGAAAAAAAATTCAACATTTTCTACTCCCACTAGGGACAGAGCATCAGCTGTTGTGTTCTTTGCATCAAATTTCCTCCTGGCTTACACCTTCATTGCTGGAGTTCTGTTTTACCAGCCATATCAAGGAGGCCTGTGCACTTTCCAGTGTTGAGTAGAAAGAGAAGGTAAGAACTGCTCCAACCATAGAACCTAAAGTTCTAACATAATTCAGCACAATACACTGATCTCAAATTGTTAGGTTTTCAGATGGAGAGAATTATTTGAGGTTTTTGTCTTCATTTGTTAAATTTTTATTCAGAAATAATTTCAAATGGAACAATTGCAAGAACTGCACAAAGAATTCCAATATATTTTTTACCTACATTCATTGATAGCTAGCATTTTGGTGCATTTATTTTATATAAATTTGTCCTCAACCAGTTAGGAATTAATTTTTTAAAATTATGAATTACTTACCCCTAAATACTGTATTTCCCAAGAGCAAGACATTCTTTTATATAGTCACAGTGCAATTATCCAGTTCAAGAAACTTAAATTGGTATCATGCTACTGTCTAACATACAGTCTATAATGTTATGATTTAAAACCAATGTCAAAATTGCAAAATTTTGCCATCCTTAATTAGGATGGTCAAAAAAATTGTAGCTTTTTTTGTTATAAGGACTCTTCCAAGAATGTGGCAACTTTTTAATCTCCAGTACACTTATATCAGCTGACAGCATAGACCTGACACTGGAAAACTAGAGAAACACGGTGTACTTGACTCCTTTCTTTTAGTCTACCGAGTAATTCTCAGAATTTGACACATGTCCATTTATTACACCTCTCTCTCTCTCTTTTTAGCCCTATTTTTATAGTGCAAGGCTGTAACCAGAGCACAAATCCTTTGTTTTTTAAAATTGTTCTCTACTTCTACCTTGTTCTCCCCCCGCCCCAGTTCCTAGTCAAGTAAGGCAATCTTATTTTCAAAATTATTTCGTATTCAGAAATTCACCCACTCCTTCAATGATTAAACTCCCAAATGATAAGATTTAGGTGAATAACATACACTGTTTAGAGTCTTTAGCATCACTTCTTTTTATTTTGAAATCTTCAAAAGAAAATGAATAGAAATCAGCATTGTCTATAAAGATATCTTTCATAAATAAAACAGTAAGTATTCATCTTTTCTATTTGTAGGTTTACTAATCATGAGGAAAACTGGCATGTGAAACTGTTTAACAGTGAAAATTCTGCAAGAAGTTTGCATATAAATTCTTACCTAGTTCCTATTTTCTTATGAATTTTCTTCATTTAATGCATTTAATTTTATAATTTGTGTTCAGTTTCCACCATTAATTTATTCCTTTGCTTACTAATTTATCCAGACAAAAGTCTCAAAGGTACAAAACATAATGATTTACTCAAAATATTATTTCTTATGTTTGTTTTGCACCGACAATAGTTTAATCTCATATTTTAAAAGGATATTTTTCTCCAAAATAACTTTCTTTTTAAAGAATGGTGAAAACATTAAGATAAAAGACCCCAATTGGCAGAGTAATTAGTTGGTCAACTGGTTTTTTAATCACATAAATTGCTTTTCTGTCAAGTGACAACAAATGTAATTTGAACTGAGATTAATTACATAATAATTATGCTTAACATAATTGGTTAAATAGAGGAATTTCTTATGAAATGTTAGATTCTTAAATTTATATAAATAAGACCAGATGGTGAACTGCTAGTTTTAATTAAATTAGGTTTGATAATTATAGATGATTAATTTTAGTTTTGACTCAGATTAGAAAGAATATATGAAGGAAATTATTTTTAGTTTTTCAACAGAGCGATAACATATTACAATGCTTGTAAACTCTGATACCTGGGACTAAATTCATAATCTCTTAATTTCAATTTGGCAAATAAAACAGAAAATCTTACTAAGAAAAATAGTGAGATCACTTTCTCTAAGATTCAGTTAGAATCCTGTGTGTATAAGAGGTTAGGCGTTTTTCTCACAGAGATGGAAGGGGGCAGAAGGGCTGAACTAAATGGTTTCCTGAAGATAATTCTAATTCTCATATGTCATAACTGAGCTATTACAGTGAAACTTGGCATGCCATATGAATCAGAATACAAAAATGGCTTTTGCAAAGGGTATTACAATACCATAAACAAGAGAATTGGTTTTTCTTCATTTTCTTTTTGTTCAAAAGTTATTTTCACATGGCTTATCATATGAGCTCTGGCACAAGGAGCCTGTGAATTGCTTCTAACCACAGGAGCCATGTGTCACTTATCTATGAAAAAATTTGAATCTACAAATACAAAAAAAAAAATAAGCTTGACTACTGGGTGATGTGTCCCAAGCTACGTAAGATTCTCATTTTCATTCTACATGGATGGTTTTTTATTATGTTTGTTTATCAGTTCATTCATTTACTCATTCATCAAATATTTATCATGTGCAAAGCTTTGTGATGCTGTGTGGTTTTATTAGGTACTTGCTTTCAAAATAAAAGACTATAACGCAAGAGCTCCATTTCCACAATTAGATTGTCTCTGGATTCTTTCAGCAACATATTTTTAGCTGTTTTTATCATTCTCTCGAGCAGGAGTGCAAAACCTAGGTCTACCTCAAAATTAATCCTGTGATTTTAAGTTGTCTGAATCTTCAAATGGTCCATCTAGAGAATAGTTGCTGCAGTGAGGTCTCCAAATGAAAGCACACACAGGAAGTCACATGCTTGTCGTCCTGGGTATGCAGAGCCAGGGTAAGCCCACCTAGCTGTTTCAGAGTAACTTCCCACAAAAACCCTACCATGGAGGGTAGGGAATTAGTTCCTGGTCCACTGAATTCTGCAGTCTTGATCTTGGCTATGGTAGCAATTCCCTTCGCAGCTATACTGATAATTTTATCTAAAGTGAAGCTAGATGCTTAATGGCAGCTAGAACAACCTTTCCATTTTGGGATAGATCCACTAAATCTTTCACAGTATAGATGAGAAGAATGTTTTCATGAGAATGAGGTTATTTCAACATGAGGGTCTGATTTCTTAAATATTATTTTAAATTGTTTACTACAAAAGTCACTCATAAATGTTTAAGAGAAGTTGTAAATGATCAGAAGTAGAGAGGAGGGGAAAAAAGACTTTTACCCCACCATCTGGCAATAATGACTCAGTATTTTGGGTCCATCCATTTATGAGTTTTCCATGAATATTTATTTTTATTTCTCAAAGAAAAATGTGATTGCATATGTACTATTTTGAAACTGAAGTTTTCCACTGCCTTATATATTGGGATCGCTTTTCTGCATTAGTACATATACTTCAGAACAATCTCCTTTGTATATCCTTATTGTATACAGTATTGTATAAAACACCTTTTATTTAGGCAACTTATTTTTAGACATTAAATACTCTATTTTAATTTTTTAGCCTGGTAAACTCTTGTCAACCACTGCTGAGTTTTTGTCGAGAACCAGGACTATTCATTTGGAATTAGCCCACCTTCTGGGAAGCATTCATGAAAATAGCAAATCTGAATTCTAATTCCTTTCCCTTTCATTCATTATTTCTTACACATTTTCCCTAGTCAAATGACTAGCATGTATTTTCATGGAGTAAATTCTAAGCTGCTTACCTGCTGGTGATATAAAAATAATCTCTTAATTTGATCAGTAAACTATAATAAAATCGCAGGCAGTAATAGTGCCTAAAAGATATCTTAGGTGAATGGTTCAAAACCATGACTGCCCACTAGAACCACCTGAAAGGCTTTTAAAAATCTGACCACCCAGGCCTTATGCAGGTTCAATTAAACCAGAATCTTTGGGTAAAGATCTGGGCACCATTTGATACTGCCAAGTTCCCCGGTAATTACCATGTGCAGCCAAGTTTGGAAACTAATGGTTCTACATTGAGTTCTGTTTTTCTACACAGGAAGTTTCATACCATTTTTCATGAACGTTTGAATATAGCTGTGATGAAGAAGAGACTGGGGACTTACCTGAAGTGGGAAGTAGCAGATGAAAAGAGAAGTCTAACAGAGATCCTCCATCTTCCCTCCTCTCAAGGTAAAGATTAAGAGTGCAAGAGGACACTAGCTAGTTCTGTCATCTACAAGAAAAAGCCTTTCCTTGCAGAAAGGATAAGCTGTGTCCTGGATAGCGGTAATAGCAACAAAAGCAATAGCTTCAAGTCATCAAGTCACTGGATAATCATGTCAGCTCTGAGAGGCTTGTGCTGTGATCACTCCCAGACAGTAAAGAAGACGGGGAAGGTATACACATGGAGCCTGATGCCAGGCTGACTGTCCAAGTTCAGGCTCCTAAATCTATGTAACCTCCAGAAAGGTACTTGGTGTCTTCTACACCTGTGAAATGCAGGTAATAATCCTACATACCCACCTCTATGTAGGGAAGAATAGAGCTGGGGTAATGATGGGACAAGTGGCCATGTCTGAACATGCTTTTTGGGTGTCACATCTGGAAGGAAGGAAGAGGTCACTACTATCCTGTAATGGTTAGAGGCTGGAGATGCTACTGCATAATACATAGCACAGAACAGCTCCTGCAGCAATTAGAGTATTAACTCCAAATGCCAATAGGGCTGAGATTGACATATCCTGTAGCGGATATTGGCTAACCAACAAGACATACTGAAAACAAGGCCATACAGCTGATGGGGCTAGGACTTGAACCTAAGTTAGAAAGTATAGATTTGTCTTTACTGTACTACAAGGACATGGTGCATGGATGGAGAACTTATCCTCACTGTTTAAAGTGGGCACTTCTTAAACTTGTCCCAAGATTTAAGGTGAAGCTAAGGCCTAGAGCTATGGTCTACTTGTATTATTTATAATTGTGCATATTAGTGAGAAAGCAAGACAGAGAGAGAGAGAGAGAGAGAGAGAGAGAGAGAGACTGTTGGAAATTCTGACAGTCTCCACCAATGCAGATTATCATAACCTTGCTCATCTTTTTTCACCTTTATTAAGGAAAGAAAGTAAAAGGAAACAAAAAAAGAAAAGGATGTGAAAGTGGCATTAGTGTCATTTTAGTCTGTTATGGTTTGTGTTTGGATGTCCCCCCAAAGCCTCATGTGGTCATGGGTGGTAGGCCCTTCAAAGGTGGCTGAGTGTAGCATTTGTGATTGATTTGTTGTCCAGTCCTGGGATTAGTGGTGTGAGTGCTGCACCGACCCAGGGGAGGGTAGCCAGCATACAATATAAGGGAGGGAAGGAGATGTGCTCCCTCCTGTTTTTGCTCCTGTTGCTTTAGTGCCTGCCACCACTATGAATGGCTGCCCCTGTGCCATGCCATCCTGCCTTGGAGTCAGCTGATTATGGGTTGCAACCTTCACAAACTGTGAGCTAAATAAACTTTTTCTTCCTTAGTTTGGGGTATTGAATACTTTGTCTCAGCAACCAGAGAACAGTAACCAAGACCTAGTCTATTTGGGATTGCCAGAAATATACAGATAGGTATATGCCTTCAAATTTGCAGGGAATGTATCCAGCACACCCTTCCCCAGAATCACAAGTACATTGTATATGTGCCCCTGTACACTTACTGTTGAAAACAAACTGCCTAAGTGGATTAAACAATAGTACGTATTTTAGTTTCTAGGCTATTTCATTCATTCTTCAGAAACTGTGACCAGACAAGTACAGTAATGAACAGCTGATGCATTGCAGCAGGCTTCTATCATTCAGACAATTTAAGAACCAGTGAAATTAATAAAAGGTACAGCAATGTGTTCTTTTTCAATCTGTTACAGGGATGAGAAGTTACATAACACCTGGCATAGACCTGTAATAAGACCGCGCTAAGTGAGACTTTCTTTGCAAGTTTATGATCACCTCTGGGTGTCCATTATTGACCTTAATGAATCCCTCTTAAAGCCTCAGAGCTGGCCCCCTCTTTGCTCCAGATCCACATCCCCTTTGTATGGCACTCACTCTGAAGAGGTCATTTTCCATTATGCATCTCCTAATACAAATGTAATTCTTCACCTGCCTTTCTGTGTGTTGAGAGCTGTGGTCTCCCCATGCCCATTTTTCAGCCATATCTGTTATGTAAATCAGCACATCTTGGATTGATTTTCTTTGTGAGCCAGGAGCCATTTGTGGTTTTTCTGCCAGGGAGTGTAATTTGAGCTGTTTCATTGTTGAGTTTTTCAGAGGCTATTTTAATTTCCATACAGTAGGTATTATTCCTTTCATTTGTCCCAGATCTCAATCTGTTTCTATAGAGAATTGATAATGCATTTGATAATAGCCTCACTTTCAGTAGATCCTGGAGTTTCCTGTGGCCAGGCATAGTAAGTGTGAAATGCATGTACAACCTGACAGTTTTTCAACGTGTCTGAGAGAGACATAATGCCTCAACACAGGAATAAAATTACCTAGTAATGGAAAATTGAGAACATGACAATCATTGCCTTTTAATCATAAAAACATAAAAAAGAAATACAACAGTGACACTGCATTGTAAATGGTCTATATCTCATAAAAGTAAAAAGAAAATCATACATAAAGTGAAATAGGGGCATTCCATGCTATACTATTCTTTTAGCATATTGAATATTGTAAATCAGTTACAAAGTAGTAATCTAATATTTTATAGAAATGTAAAATAAATTATCTAAAATCTTGAGAGTACTATATACTTTCTCCCAATCCCAAATCAAAAATAAAACATGTTAGATTATTAGATTATTAGAGCACTAAAAGCAGTTTTATTTTTCTTTACCTATTTTTCATAATGTGGGGAGGTTATTATTACAAGGGTAAATTTCTGGCCATAGAAATTTATTTAATTTACAATAGTTCACAAGTAATTGCCTCACATATTCTAAACGTATTTTAAAATGCTAATTTCATACCTAATAAATTAGTGTTTAGCACTTAATAAATAGGCTTGCACTTGAGAATTTTATATCATGCTTATTTATTCTATGTTTGAAAACAGAAAGATTAAAAATGTCATCTGTTAGAAAATGAACTTATCTAGGTATTAAAACTAATTATAAATTTTTAATAAAGTTGCACAGTTAATTGAAAATAATCCTGTCTTTAAAGCATCTCTTAAGAGCAGTGAAACACTGAAGCCTAGAAATTTAAATTAAATTAAAAATAATTATGTAGCTGTGAAAAAATGTGTTAAACTTTTATATATAATTATCAATGTTTATTTGAGAACTGAGAAATTGTGGCCTTTGAAAAATACGTATATAGTCATATCAATAATTGCAGAAATCACAAGATTAAAAACTTTTTCTTAATTCAAAATATATGAAGAAAAGTGTTAAAAGTTTTTAAAAAATAAGTCATAAATTATAAGGAAAATTATAATAAAAAGGATTAGTTATAAGACAAATTATAGACAAAGGGTATGCATTTTAAGTAGCTGTCTAAATCAGACTCTATTTGCCTGTTTAGATCAAGGGAATATGTAAAAAACAAAAATCTTAATCAACCAAATGCAATTTCATTTAAACTCAAGTACATAAGTATAGGATGACAAAATATAAATTATATTTTAAAATTAGTTGATTTCTACATAACTATCCCTTACCTCCTCTCTCTTCTTTCTTGATACTAGCCAGTGATTTGTTTTTCCTGTTTTTGACTTTGTATAAATGAAATGAATTATTCTATATTTTTTGTGATTTGCATTTTCATCCCATAATGTGTTCCATGATATATGACTCATTCATATAGTTATCACTCATTTATTTTCATTGTTGTTGTAGAGCTTTCACTGTAAAAATATAATGTTGTGATTTGCTTATCTATTTTAATATCAGTGGGCATTCGAATTGCTTTCGTTTTTCTATTAAAGTACATGCTATAAAGGACAATTTTGCACAATTACATGGGACACATGGATGACAATTTTTCCAGGGTTTAAACTTAGCGGTGGAAATGCAGACTTGTGGGGTATGTGTATGGTCAAATGTTCTAGGGAGTGTCAAATTGCAAGATGAATGTACTGGTTTACACTTCTATCAACATGAAAGGCAAAGTTACTATTATTCCATATTTATGCCAGGACTGGAACTGACTAAACGTTTTAAGTTTGAATCTCATATAAGATTTGAAGGACAGATTTATTACATTTTTATTAGTCTGGCGGTTGAGAAATTTCTTTTATTAATCTAGTAGCTGAGAAATTAGTCTGAAATTTTATTTTGGCTTATTATTTATACTTTATGATTAGATTGGTTGTCTTTTTCTATATTCGTTTAGTATTTTGTGTTTCCTCTCTGAAATGCCTTAGTCTTTTGCCCACTGTACTATTTTTAAATCAAATATATATGCACCATACACACACACACACACACACACAGATTCTTCATATATTCTGGAAGTAATTCTTTTTAAATGCAGTGGTATCAAAGTTGGTTGCAATGGTAGTATTTTAATAGTAGTTTATTGTTGCCATTCATATAATTCATGGTGATTAGGTTACCTTTGTTAAATATTTTGAATGACATCTTTATATGTGCTGCAAATATTTCTTTCTAATTGATGGCTCGTAGCTCCACCCCTCTCCCTTTTTGAGATCTTGCAAACAACAGAAGTTCTAAATTTTAATGGAGTTAAACTTACAAATCATTTCCTATAAGAGTTGCCCATGTTCCAAAACTTGCTTAAGAAGTCAAAAAAATTTTATCCTGTATTTTCTTCTAAGACTTTCCTGGTTGTCTTTCAAAAAGTCTTTATTGATTTTTTTATATGTTGTGAGGTAGTGATACATTTTTAGCTTTTTCTATGTAATTAACAGATTTCCCCACCCCATTCTTCAAAATTTTCAGTGTTGTAGCACCAATAGCTTCTCTGGCCTGCTCTCCCCATAGATTAACCCTCTGTTTCCATGGTCAGGAGGTGCTTGGCCATTGTTTCTACCACCGTTTCTAATAGATGTTGCTTCTGCCTTTACTGCTCATTTCCACTGATGTATTTTCATTTTCATCCTGCTTCCCTCTTAACTGCACTTTTTATTTCTGGGATCACATCTAAAAATTTATCATTTAGAGACTTTGGCCACTGCTCAGAAGGTTCCTGTTTTACTATGCAGTTTTTTAATGTTTTTTATAAAGAATATTTAAGGCTTTGGTTTTTGAATTTGTAATTTATTTGTCGTAATTTGCTCAGGGGCTTCTTACTTACTTTCCTTTCTCCTGAGTGCCTGTGGAAGGTTAATCTTCAGAAAGTGATGGTTTTGTAGTGAACACATCCACATTGTGAAAGACAGTTCTTGTACTTAATCCAACATGCCTGCTCTGCTGAGTAATCAATAGGATGTAAATGCATGTGAAGAGGTGCATGCTCTTTATACCCTTAAGCTCCTGATAGGCTGTTGACTGAGGGATGCATGCCTGGCAGTAGACACCAGAGTCCAGGGAGCATGGTCAGGTGGTGTAGCACATGAGTGAATGCTGAGTTTGTTGTTAGCAGGTAGAATTTACATCCCAAGCAGAATAGATAATGACAAAGTATCTCCCTCCTAAAATGGTTAATATTTCTCATCCTGGCCAATTCACCTTCTAGACAGATCAAAGTTGCCAGAACTCAAACGACTCTTCTCGGCTTTGGCAAGTGATTGGAATGATCCTCAGCAACACCATTAGGAGGCAGCCAGTTCTAGGAGACCAGCTGACTGCCTCAGGAGAGTCTCCTTCAGAAGGCAGAGCACAAGGCTCAGGAGTCTGACTAAAGACTTCAATCAGTCAGTTGTCTTCAACGGACCAGGTAGAAGGTGTCCAGGGCTATATCTCAGACATCGGAATCTTCTTCCCAAGAAAATGTATAAGAAATAAGGTTGAGTGACATCCAGCTTTGTCTAACAATCAATTCCTTCTTTACAAATGAAACTTCTTGTGGCTGCTCTTTCCTGCTAAGTCACATGCTGCTACATATCTTCCACAAATGAGATTCACAGCTGTGCTGGGGTTTCCTAATAAAAGCAAAGAATGTAAGGATAGCTTTCTTAGGGTAAGCTTCTCATGTATCCTGCAACCACTCCCACAGAAAGCTATGATTGGAAGATTAGACTCAATTGCTTAGAAAATGATTGAAATGACCAAATTGTATACAATCTTACCATCTAAACTTCAAGCCTTGCCCAAAACATACACTTATTAATGGAGTCATTAATTTTCTCATGTACTCATTCAACAACCACTTAATAAACATCTGCTCTATGCTGAATACTGTGCTAGGATCTGAAAAAAAAAGATAAGCTTAGGTATTAGAAATGGGGACAAAAGAATCATCCCCACACTTGTCATTTAGAGAGTGTACAGGTTTTAGAAGCAATGAAGGCAAATTTTATACAACGAATACTTTCTCAAAGCCGTAGAAACACTCATAAAATAGAAAATCCCCCTTCTCTGTGGGCTACTATATATAAATTTGTTAGTCAACTTTATGATACTGAAAGCTACATGAAAATTGTATCACAGAGTTACAAATTTATTTTTCAAAATGCTAAAGTGAGCAGATAAACCAATGAATTATACAAAAATCACCTACTATCATGCATAACATTACAAAGGAGATAATTTCTTTTCTAAACCTGGAAAACTTGCAACAATTGACCACCAGTTGTCTGCACAAATTGTGCTGCGTTTTAGAACATTTGCTTAAATAGAGGTGAACTCAGCTAACAGTGACATGCTCTTCCTTTCTCACCACATTAGTCCCCCAGCTATCATTTTTTTCTTTTTGAGTCTTCAATATTATTCAAGCAAAACCATTCTCAATTGTAGGATGAAATGTACTACTTGCTGAATAGTCCTGCTTTTCCATGACAAAGTACTTGTCTATTTGAACATGTTTCATTTTGGGTACATGCCATTCAGTATTCAGCTTGGAATTAATAAGTGTTGGGGCATAGTGTCCATGACTGAACATTTACATAATGGATATTATGCCCTTTTGGCTCTGCTATCATCTAATAAATTAATATTAAACAATAATTTCCAGACTTCTGAGCACATGGTGAATGTCTATCCTTCATATTCTGGGCTTAATATTCTCCTAGCATTTTTCTACCCTTGAGACCCAGCAATATGTCTCCTTGGACAGTAGAACAACATCAGGAATTGACACAGTGCATCGAAGAGACAAATGTTGACTAAGTAATTGTGCAGCTCATGTATATTGGGAGAATCAGAGTCTTGCCTCATTATGATGGCTTCTTTCAAACTATTGAAACACTACCAAAAAAACTGTTCTCCATGTTATTGCCTTGCTGTTAATGGTCCCATCAGATGGTGACATTCTTGTAGGATTAATAGCTATTTTTAATGGTTAACAATTGTTCCACATTTGTAACATAAACTATTTTCAGAGGACATTGTTGATGGAGAATGTAATTAATACAATAGCCTATATTTGTTTTAAAAAAAATTGAAAATGAAGGTCACTGCACAGACAGTAATACAAAAGGATATTGATATCCTTTCTCCAGCTTGTGGAGGTTGTATATAGGAGTTTAGTGCTAGAATGATTTCAATACACTTTTCTTGCAAGTTGTCATCTTTTGCTTAGCACCACTGTGCCTAGGAAGTCAGTAGAAACGGAGGGTATATTGGGGACAAAGAAAAGGAAGGGTTGAAGATATTGTAAGTGGAGAAGTAGATGCTATAGATAAACCTTCCCTGATAATTTTGCCAGGACATACCTTGCATCTTAACATGTATTAAACATAATTTAGTCTTTGAATGAATAATATAAAGGAGAGATATGAGGAAATTAGAATGTAGACTTTGGAAAATGGGAAAGAGAACCAGGGAAAGAAGAATAGGAGGAAGGGCTAGGAAAAGGAAGGTGGGTAATGGAATTGACCACGATCAAGATATGTTAAATGCATGTAACAAATTCCCAAAGCAAAACATCATGCACTAATAATCTTTTTTAAGATTTTTGTTAATATGAAAATGTTGGAATCATCCTCCAGATTAATTTTTTTGGAAAGATAGTTACATAATTTAACGTTTAAAAACTAGGAGTTGCCATCTTATTCCACTAACTTCATCCAGTGTTCACATCACAATGGTGAGACAACAGAAGTGATCTGCATTCTGGGAGCACAATGTGAAGGTCACAGACCCATAATATTCTTCCAAAATATTCATCTAATTTTCAGTCTACAAAAAATACTTTAGACAGAGTTGTAAGTTAAGTAAGACCCTGAAAAAATGGTCAGGTACATCCAGGTGAGACATCCAACAAAACAATTGACCTTGTTTATTTGGTAAGTCAATGTCGTTTCCAGGGAGGGGATGGTTGCACTATCAGATTAAAATTTCAAAAAAGTACAAACAAATGGAAAGATATGCAGCACATGGTCCTTAAAAAAATTCTGCACTAAATGAGCCAGTTGAAAAACACATGTTTGCATAAGTAAAATAAACCTAAGAATATATTATATACACTGGATGTGGTGGTACATGCCTGTAATCCCAGTACTCAGGAGGCTGAGGTAGGCGGATCACCATGAGTTCAAATCCAGCCTGAACTAGATGAGACCATGTCTCAAAGAACCAAAAAAAAAATACATATATATATATCTGATACTACATATATAAATAAATCCTTTACATCTGATACTATGTGTATATATATATATATATATATATATATATATATCTGATACTACATAGAGTAATAATTCAGAAAATGTCAGAAAATGTCTGATATTATATATATATATATATATGTATATATATATATATAGTATCAGGTGTAACAGATTTATTTTTAGATGTCTTAGTAGCATTGTGGTTCCATAGGAAAATAGTCTTATTGTCTTAGAGACATATACCAAAACATTTACTTTGCAATGTCTCGATATATGTAACTTACTTTAATACTTCATTAAAAAATGTTTAAGCATTTTGTGGGAAAATTTTAGCCATTATTAAATGTAGGCATTATTTTTTAATTTTTTACATGTGTAAACATTTTGATAATAAAAATTTAATAATTAAAATAGTCGGAGTCTATCATCTGATTTTTAACTATTTTTCTTGTAAATGATCAGTCCTCATATATTTTTCTTTTGAACTGAGAAAGTTTTATAATTAATAACTGTAACTATTATTGTTATTATAAAAGTGAAACTTGTATATCAAATGGTGATATCAAACTATCAAATGGTGGTGAGCTTGGAAAAAACTGGAATTCTAATATACTGTTGCTAGAATTAGAGTTTGGTAAAACCACTTGGGAAAACTATCAAAATACAGTAAATCTACTAAATTTTCTCATTTATATTAAGTTCAAAAAGAGCCAAAAGTAACTTATGGTATTAGAGGTCAGAGTAATTTTTACCCTTGAGGTAAATGTGGTAGTAAGTACAAAAAGTTATAACTTCTGGAATACTGACAGTGCCCTTCCTGTATTTTGGCTGGAATCCTGGTTACATAGTTAAGTTGGTTTTGCAAAAATTCACTGAGGTGTATAGTAAGGAGTTGTGCACTTTTTTGTGTGTGTATGTCAGTAAAAGATTTTCACTGCACAAAAGGAATATGTATTCATAATAAGAAGTTCAAATAGTATATTACTTTTCTTTAAGGGAATTAACATTATGTCAGGGTATGGTAAATCACATTCTTTTGTTGCTGAATTAGAGTTCATTTCCTAATTCCTTTGTTCTTTTAAGCAAAATGGTAGTTGATGTAAAAATAATATTCCCATATAATAAGCCAATAAATTTAAGACTTGGATTCAAAAAGACTGTTAGAACAGTGTTCCAACCCCATGTTTGAACATGTGGCAGTGATTTTTTTAAGAAAATAATGGCTGTTAAATATTATATTTCCAATATAATACATTGGAAAAAATGGAAATTTTAACATGGAATGCTCACTTTCTGTGCATTTTCCTTAAAGATCTAACAACAAAATTGTAAAGAGCTGTATTGCTTTTTTAACAAATGTCATACCCAAGTGAGAATAAGCCGTTGTGAATTCTAACATTTTCTGAATTATTACTCAATGTGCTATTTTGTATGTTGAACCCTTATATTCAGATATGATTTAAATGTCAAACCACACAGCTGATAACAGCAATCAATATTTATTTTTTCATACTTGAAACTCTTTTTTTCAGTTAAAGTTCTAGTCTCACCATGGTACCATAGCAGTTCTGGTTTTCGTGTACCCTATTACAGAAGTGACCAGGGTGATGATGAAAAGCACAGTACAAGCACTCATTATCCTTGTCAGTACAATGGACAAGCACTGATTAAGACTGTATTGTGCAAAGGGCATCATCAAGCTCTTTTGAGCTGTTCTAAACTCTTAATCAATTCTTTAAAAGAATACAAAATGAAATCAATATATAAAGAGTTATTAATTTACTTATGAAAAGACACAAAAATTATTTCCTTTTTTTTTTTGAACTGGGTTTAACGTCAAAGCATTCTTGGCAGTAGCAACATTTAGAAATGGTAAAGACCAAGGGTCAGATAATACAACAAATAATTATGTGTGTACCTGTTTGCACCACACATACATACAAATTAATAGCTTAAAAAGAAATATCTGGCTAGAAATATATTCAGTGACTCATTTTAAGACATTATATGACCTTATTTTAGGCTTCAGGCATTTTGGAAATATTAAATGAACCATTAGTGATACAAATTATGAAAGAGGACCTGGATCTTAAACACTGAAAAATAGTAAGGATAAAGCCATCACTCTGAACAATGACTAAATCAGCAAAACAGCTCCACTTAGTTTTCCTAATGTTTCAAATAAATCCACAGACTAAATCATATTCTCTATTGAATACTTTCCATACTGTTCTTTGAAAATTGCTAATAAAAACTAAGCTCTGTACAGGTACTTTCTACCTCAATCTGATGCTTACTGTTGCGTGAAAGCTGAATAGGATGCCACCTGAGATCAGGATGGGATAATTTTCAGAAATACAATATTAAAGTAAAAAGGCAATCATTGCTATCATAAAACAACTATAATCTTTCTTTAAGTACTAGTGTTAAGTACCTCATTTTACTACTTCATGCTGTAATTCATTTCAGGAAATCAACCAGAGAATGAGAATAAAAAGTGACCCACTAGAAAAGATACAGCTCTGTTTCTCTTTAATGTTTATTTAAAATTGAAAACACACATATTTTAAACAAATGTCTGCTAAATTCTCTCATTGTCTTTCATCCTACATGAATTTATTGAATTTTTTATATCCTATATTTCAAGTTGATAAAAATTTAAGATGCATTACATGAACATTTAGAAAAAACATGTAAGTAGGAAGAAAATTAGCACTGCTTCTTTGAAACACTTTTAGTCTTGCAATCTTTTGTATTTAGCATTTAACTGTCTTTTATGAAATATGAGAAAAAATATCAGATATTAATATTTAATTTAGAAGTTTCCTGTTTACTGTGTTGGGCCAAGGTAACTGTAGGCTCCAAGACATATACAGAAATAAGTAGAATTCAAGTTGTGACATTAGAATTTTTAAAATGGACTTAAGAAAATCTCTTCCTAAAGAACATGTGTTCAGCTAAAGTGCCAAAGTTTTAGACATGTACACACACAAAACACCACACTACACATGTGCAGATGCCTCTATACACATACTTATATGTCATATGCATTAGGAAAACACATCATACATATACATATGACAACTGCGCAAAGACACATATAACATACACAACATACACATACACACACTTATAAACACATAGCCACAATGTAAATCACACTCATTACACATTCACACAGCAGATACACACACACACACACACACACATACACACACTTCTATATATATTCACTTGCCAGTTTAAGATAAATAAGTGGAAAGGCTGCAGGAAAATATTTTATTATTCCATTATTTTTCTCCACTTTATTAATGAAAATCTTTTATGGAAATTTGGTCCTGATATTTCTAAACCTCTCATCTGTATGCATAAACAATGGTAAAAAATATTTGCACAGCATGTGATACAACAAAAATTGCAAGGCAATATAGTTCTTTCTTTATCTCTTCCAATCTGCTTTTCTCTTGGGCGTATATTATCTCTCATAATACTTTCAGAGTAGCAGAATACTTACATTGGACTTTCACATAAACAATGTTATATAATCCCCACAGTGATGTACAGAGGTAGCTATGACTAGCTCCATGGTGCTAGTGAAGAATGTGAGGCTCAGTGAGTTTAAATTACTACTTGCCACAAGGCCAGTACTAGAAAAAAGTGTTAGGATTCCAAGCTAAGCCAAAGACATTAGCTCTTGATGCACAACTTTTCTTGTGCATACTTTCCTAAAAGCTGGGCTGTGGGGTCACTGGATGACATTTCTGTACTTTAAACTGCTTGCATACTGGATTCTGTTTAACTCCCATTCCAGCTATTGCCACAAGACTTCACTGCAGAAAGAGTACAGTGTGAAGACCCAGTAATAATCCTGTAGTGCCCAATCCCTTAACTGCGAGAAGTTGACGATATGTACGGGCATCACTAGTATTGGAAATTTTCAATTATCTACTTTATCAATACATAGAAGAAATGAAGGTTTCAGGGTTGAAAAAGATTTCGAAGTCATATACAGCTTGTGTCCTACCCTGCACAGTTTCTACATGTATTAGAATTTAAAATCATATATACCACCTGTACCACCTAGTCTATATATCATGCATATGGACTAGGTGGTACAGAAAGAATTGGAAAATTTGTTCATGTTGCTACCAAGATTTTTTCACAATGAAAGATGAGACTCTTTGTTTTTCTCCATCGACTAATTCTATTCTCGCCTTCCCTTCTTCCTTCTTTCCTACACTTGACAGTTGCTTTGTATCAGCACCTTGGACAGCTGCTATTCCTCCAGAACCTTTCATGTGATTTTCTGTTCCTCTGCATTCTAAGTGTCATCTGTTTATTATAATAATTATTTAAATATTTCATGATAAGTGATTGTTCAGATTATTTCTCGTCCTGTGTGAGTAATTAATAGGCAGCAAAAATGCATAAAAAATAAGCCAGATGTGGTGGCACACATCTGTAATCTCAGTACTTGGGAGGCTAAAGTGGGAAGATTGCCTCAAGTTTGAGGCTAGCCTAGGCTATACAGTGAGATCAAGGCTAGGCTGAACTACATAGTGAGACTCTGTCTCAAAACAAAAACAAAAACAAAAGCAAAAACTAAAACTAAAACATGACAGTTCAATTTAATACTCCAAACAGAACATCTTCCTTTTTTTGAGTCAGATAATAAAGTGTAGAAGTTAGTAGTCATGATATTTTATTCATACTTACTTCTATTTATTGACTTAATCAATTATTGAAATACTAATTTTCACATGAATATTTGAATGTGTAGAAATCAGATGCCAAGGAAATTCCCTAATATAAATATACTTTACAAATTAATGTTCATTGGTTGGCAGCATTGTAATTTAGTTAATGTTACTACAGTGATAAAATACATCCACTGCAAAATAAAAATGCAGCCTCCTAAAGTAGAGGTGCTCTTATCAAAGAAATTCAGGAAACAAATGCAAGAAACTCAGTTTTCTCACTTGGAATTGTAGGAGTAAATCTCTCATTATTTGCAAGTGGAGAGCTAAACTGTCATGTGGGTATTTTGATAAATAAGAATTAGTAAAGAGAATTCATGCCTCCCCTGTGAGCCAGTGGAGGTCCCATCGACCAGGGGGACAACCAGGATGGAAGCCACATCCTCCCCACTCCAGTGAAGCAGCTGGTACTTGGTCAGGGAGAAAAGAACACCTCCCCTCAAGCAACTGGCTGATTCAGAGGAACATAGATTGAGATGATAGTAACTGAAGTAAAGAAATAACTAGGGGTAGGGATATAGCTCAGCTGCAGAAGTGCCTGCCTGGCAAGCATGAGGTTGTGAGTTCAATCTCCAGTACCAAAAAAAAAAAAAAAAAGCAACCTAAAGTTTGTATTGTTTGATTGACTTTGCCAGCCTAAAACCTGTGTCTCAGCAACTATTTAGAGGATAATAGCATGCAATATAGTAACTATGGTATATTCCCTATTGTCTTATTTTTGAAATCCACTGTTAAGTTCTCACTGTTTTGTTTGGCTTTGTTTTATTATTCTGTTTCATTCCCTTTAAAATAAAAAATTTTTAAATTTTATTACAAACATACTAGTATTTATTACAAAAAGCAAAAGAATTAGTAAAAAAAAAAAAAGCCTGAAAATGCCAAACAGGAATCTCAATTTATTGGTGGATCATTATTTTTTTTTTTGGAAGAAATACTTTCCTGAGCAAGTCATGCTATGGGTGACCTTTGTAATTGGCTATAGTGTGGTTTACACATAAAAGAACTGATGTTTGTAACTTTTAGAATCAATCACTTAAGTGAAGTAGACCATGAGTTCATGGTCAGATATGAAGTTATTAATACAGTATATGCATTCTAGTGATAGATGTTAATCCTAGAGGGTTAAAGATTAATAATATATGTTAATCCTAGAGATCTCCACGTTTCTTCCCAGTGAATCCTTAACATACATTAATTCCAAACTTTCAAAACCAAAATGAAGAGAATGCATAGAACCTGTAAAAACAAAAAACAAACAAACAAAACAATAAAAGCAAAAGATATGCACCTTGGGTACCACTGTGTATATTTGTGGTTGATAGCATAAGGGTTTGAATTTTGTTTTATCATTCAATAAACTGTGACAAAGTTTGGAAAATGCACTTATCTCTATGAATGTGTATTTCTCTGCTTGTAGAATGGGAAATTAATGAATGTATATTTACATGATTTATTTTCAGTGTCTCTCTCTATTTAATGAAAGCTCTCTGAGGGCAGAGATTTTTGTATATTTTACCTACTTACTGACTTTTGTAAGTGCTTAAACTAGCTTCCCAGAACAGTTCTCAGTCAAATATTTGCTGAGTAAATGAGTCAGGAAAAGAGAATTTCTTGTTTGCTTGTAACTAAGAATGCCTGTGGATATCTCTAGATGCTAGGAAACACACATGAAAAAACACAGTTTCAGTGAATTAACAGAGATTAGCAGTATAGTTATCTGGCACACATATACATAGATACAGTTATATGTGTAAACCTATATACATATAATATTTTCCTTTCTTCCATTTCTCCTCTTCCCTATCCCAGTTGTTCTTTCCTTTTGAGCACTTTGTTTCCCTTTCATTATTACAATATCTTTTGTACATTTTTGGATCTTATTACTCTTTCAGTTTTTTATTGTTATTATTTATTTTTTACACTAGAAAGACAATGCAATATTTACAAATGTTGATTTCTTACTGTTGTTTTGTTTTGAAATTCTGTGTTATTTCTATGTTTTTTCTGTTTTGTTTTTTAAAATAAAATAAAAAAAAAAAACAGTTGGGCCAGGGATTTAGCTCAGCGGCCTAAGCAACTGCCTGGCAAGTGCAAGGTCATGAGTTCAATCTCTGGTGCCGCGAAAAACAAAACAAAACGTGGAAACAAAAAAACAGTTGAGGATGGAAAGTTAAAAAAAAGTAGGAAAAAAAGAAAGTGAGATTTTAAGGGAAACGTTATGATGGATAAGGCAAAATTGGATAAAACTAACTGGTATCTGAGGAGTCACTTAGGGAAATACGTATCAGGGACAAAAATCTCTATCCCAAACTATGAATTTTGAGAAGGTTCACTTATTTAAAAATAGCAGTATCTAATATTAAACACTATATTCCAGAAGATATTTTGAATCATTTAGGAAGTTTATATGACTTTGTCAAGGAGTAAGACTATGGTGCATACAGTAAAGGTTCATTAAAGATTTCTGTTTCGGAGAAAAAAAATATTAATCTGTCACTGAAGGCTCTCCTTTAACTTTCTGTCCTAAAACCTTATCTATTGGGTTTCCTTGGGGTGACCCAGCCTATAATTTTCATGATGTCCCAGATAATCTTGGGTCATTCTTGTCTCTGTACTATAATCATAATGTTTTTTCATGTCAAGGAAAGTATCCCCCTTCTTTTCACCTAGTCCAGTGCTACATATTTTTAAGGTATACTCAAATATTATCAACAGTTGTAATAATACTTCTAACTTCTTAATCCATTTATTCCTAGCATAAATAAGATTTTGTATCATTTGAAACTGTACTACTCACTTTGTCATTTAAACATAAAACATAAACATTTTATTACAATTTGAAATAAAGCATATTTCTTATGTTTCTGTTATATGCATGAAAATGTCAAACATATTTCTTTAATGTATTGTTGTTAGAAAATAAATGTAGAGTTGAAATAAGCTGATTACTTGAACTCCTTTTCATAAATACTCATCTTGAATAACTACAAACAATTAATTATTGCTCTACTCAGGAGTGATTTCATGTTCTGTTTGTTGGCAGTTCATTGTGATTTAATATTTTGTTAAAGACATATTTGATTTGTTAGTGAATTTTCTTGAAGGATGTGGGAAATGCTAAAATAGAATCATTCCTAATAACCTGAAGGGAGGTGAGAATTTAAAAAGCTCTAACCTGGGAATAAAGTCACTGAAAGTAAGATTAGTAAAGAAAACAAGAAAGATGCTCAGAAATATTGGAAGAATGAAAGTATCTATTTCTCTCACATGTACTTGAATTCCTGAACTTGTCACTCTTTCCCCTCCAACCCCATTGATCTCCTGACCCAGAGTTTCCTCTCCACCAGTGACTACCTCTTCTAGGCTCACTGTTGGGCATGTCTACCATGTGCACTCCTGACTCCTCCATTCAACATATTCCTCACAGGGCTCAGATTTTTATTGCTTTTCTTCTCTGGTGGAAGACTATTTTCACTGGGGCCTCTGAAGACTTTCTTGGTGAATCTAAACCATAGTCAACACCTTTTGTGCAAGTTGTGGCATATGTTATCTATCCAATATGATTTAGCATCCACTTATGCTCACACTAACCTCTGAGAAATAATAATCACCCCCACATTTTGGTTACATTTTAATTACATTTCTTTAAGTCAACTTATTTAATCTTAGTAACTTTGTAAGATGAATACTTAAACTCTGTTGCCAAGGCTGAATAGCTAATAGGTGATAATACCACAACTAGAACTCAGGTTGACTCCAATGCCCTTTACTATTCGGCTAAAATGCTTCTCAAGAGATGATGCTACAGTTCAAAGGAAGAATAACAGAAAACATACTTCTTTTGTTTTTTTAAAATTAATAGTATTGGTACATTTGATATACATAATGACAACATTCATCATAGAGAGTTTGTACCTGTACATGATGTAGCTCAATTCTTTTTTCCCATTCTCCTTCCCACCCTTTAAACCCATCTTTTCTCCTTGTTTACAATAGTTTTGTGTCCATCTTTTCCTTCTATTCTCTCTTTTTCTCTTCTTAGGCTCTGTATTGCAATGGATACCACATTGAACTTCTAGAGGAAATACACTTCTTGGAATTTCTGGACTTTTCAGATACACAATGTGGCCATTTTATCCTTTGTTCAGGCATCAAGCACTCTCAAACTAAGATGAATATCCAAATGAAACACCAGCAAAAATGTCAAGAATGGTCAAACATGTAAAAATAAGTGATGTTTAGTGAGACAAGGAAGGAGATTTCTAATTATTTGGCAAAATCTTTCAGAAAAAAATCACACCTCTCCAACAGAGAAAAGGATAGGAAAAGATGAAAACAAAGAAAAATGTGGTTTAGAAAAGGGGGAAAAACCCAAGGAATTAAAAGTGAAGTTAGGAAAAAACATGGTGCAGAGTAGAGACACTGACCAAACCAATGACAGCAAAGAGCTGAGATGGCAATGATAAAGGAGAAGAAAGAAAACAACTGCTAAAAGAGCCCAGCTTTTGACTTATGCTGTCTTTAGCTCTCTTGAGGCTATTGCAGGACAAAAAAATGCAAGATCATGTCAACAGTCCAGCATCAACAGTTCATCAAGAGTCTAGTAGAATTTGAGATCATGGAAATGTTCAATGTTAGCTCTGTCTAGTATAGTGATCATAAGTCATGTGGTTATTGAATGCTGGAAATGTGACTAGTGCAAGTGAGGAACTGAATTTTATTAGTATTTAAGTCCAATTCATTTCAATGTAAATTATGACATATGTGTAGTGACTACCATATTAAATAGCAAAAGTCTATGTCTTTTAGATGGTAAACTGACTCTAGAAACTTCTCTAAGAAACATATTCCAAAACTCTTCATTTTCTCTACTTACTGACAAAAAAAATAGGAATGTATAGAACTCAGATACTAGTGAAGGAAAGTTTGCATTATACTCTGGTTACTAAATGTTAAGGGGTAAATTATGTCCTCTCAAAAAACATACTTTGAAACCCTAATCACCAACACTCCTGAATGTGACTATACTTAGAGATAAGACCTTAGAGAGGCAATTAAGTTTATATGAATGGCTTCTGATTTTGCTGGTGTTCTTATGACAAAGAAATGTAGCTATACAAAAAAACACAGTCACTTGGATGACTTCAGTATATAAAACTCCAAACAGCCATAATCAAAATAAATCTAAACCCAGACATACAATAATCAAGATTCCAGAAATTCAGCACAAAAACAGAATATTAAAAGCTGCTAGAGAAAAAAAAAAAACAATGAAACACTTATCAAGGAAAGCTCATTAGAATCGTGACTAAATTTTCAACACAAACCCTAAAGTCAAGAAGAGCTTGGAATGACATGTTTGAAGCCCTGAAAGAAAATAACTTCCAACCCAGATTGATGTACCCTGAAAAACTATCTTTCAAAATTAATGGAGAAATAAGATACTTTTATGACAAAGAACAACTGAAGAGATTCATGTTCACCAAATCAACTCTAGAAAGAGGACTTAAAGATATTCTATATAGAGATAAAAATGACCACAATTCTCAGAACAACAGAAAGAAACCACCAGGCAAGGCAAGCAATTAAACAAAGCGGGGAAAAAAGGGAATGAACAACAGGAAAATAACATGCCAAAGATAAGCCAATACATATCAGTTATAATCATCAATGTAAATGGCCTCAATTCACCAATTAAAAGAAATAGATTGGCAGAATGGATCAAGAGACAACATCCAACAATATGCTGTGTACATGAAACATATTTAACTCAAAAGAAATTCATAGACTGAAAGTCAAAGGATGGAAAACAATATCCCATGCGACAGGAACCCAGAAAAAAGCAGGGGTAGCTATTCTGTTTGCAGACAATGTGAACTTTAAACCAAAAATGATCAAAAGAGATAAAGAAGGTCACTACATGCTTGTTAGGGGAAAAATTCAAGAGAAAGAGAAAACAATCATAAATATACATGCATCAACTATGGGAGCACCCAACTATGTAAGACAAATACTAATAGACAGGAAAAAGTCAAATACATGATAGCACAACAGTAACATGAGACCTTAATACCCCATTGTAACAAGGAGATAGATCAACTAGAAAAAAGTTGGCAAAGAAATAAAAGAACTGCTAGGATAGGAGAAAGGAGAAAAGAAAGAACAGAAAGATTATATGTATATGTGTGTGTATATGTGTGTGTGTGTGTGTGTGTATACACAAGATAGACAACAATACTACTAATTTCTGTAAGTTCATCAAAAAGAACAGTTTGTGTTTTCATTGTTTGATTGACCATTTGTTTCATGCTTAAATCTCATGATCTGAATGACTACTTTTAAAATAACTATGCAATATATTAACTAGTGGTAATTTCCTACTATTTTTTGAAATTCTCTATCATTTTTATTCTTTTTTGTTTGGTTTTTGTTTTTAAAAGAAAAAAAGAAACAACAGAACTGAACCAAATCTGTGAACAAATGGACTAAATAGACGTTTACAGAGTGTTTCACCCAACAATATCAAAATACACATTCTTCTCAGCTGCACATGGATGTTCTCTAAAATAGACCATATACTAGCCCGTAGAACATGATAACTAAATGCAAAGGAACTGAAATTATCCCATGCATATTGTCTGACCATAGTGCACTGAAACTGGAAATTAATGACAAAAAGCCCTGCAAAAACTACAGAAACACATGGAAATTAAATAACATCCTCCTGAACAACCAATAGGTCACAGATGAAATTAAAGAAGGAATTAAACAATGTTTACAATTAAAGGAAAATGCAAATACAACAGACCAGGACCTGTGGGACACGGTGCAAGCAGTCCTAACAGGGAAATATACAGCAAGTGAATTCTCACATCAGGAAAACAGAATGAGCACAAATAAACAACACAATACTGAACCTCAAATTTCTAGAAAAAGAAGAGCAAGTCAAGACCAAAGTTCATAGAAGGAAAGAAATTATAAAGATCAGAGCAGAAATTAACGTAATTGAGACTAAGAAAACGATACAAAGAATTAATCAGTTTCAGAACTGATTCTTTGAAAGAATAAATAAAATTGAAAAACCCATAGACAACCTTATCAAAAAAGGAAAGAAAAAATTCAAATTCACACAATGAGGAATGAAAAGGTCGAAGTTACTACAGATCCTGTGAAAATTCAGATAATGAATACCTACTTTGAAAATCTTTACTTTCATTGGCTGGAAAACACAGAAGAAATGGTCAAATTCCTAGAAGTGTATAGATTACCAAAGCTGAATCAAGAAGACATAAAAATTTTGAATAACCCAGCATCAGTTACTAAAATTGAAAATGTAATTAAAAACTTAAGCAACAAAGAAGAGGCCAGGTTCTGATGAATTTATGGCAGAATTCTATAAGAAATTTAGAGAAGATTTAATTCCAATACTCCTCAAACTCTTTAATAAAATTGAAAGGAATGTAGTTCTCCCTAACTCATTCCTGGAGGCAAGTATTACTCTGACACCAAAACAAGAGAAAGACCCAACCAAAAAGGAGAACTATAGGTTAGACTCCCTAAAGAGCATTGATGCAAAAATCCTCAATAAAATACTAGCAAACAGAATGGAGCAAATCATCAAGAAGATTATACACCATGACCAAGTGGGATTCATCTGAGTAGTGCAGGAATGGTTCAACATACACAAATAAACATAATACACCACATCAACAGAGCCAAAGACAAAAATCACATGATTATCTCAATAGATGCAGAAAAAGCTTTTGATAAAGACCAACACTCATTCATGATAAGAATCCTACAGAAAATTAGAATACATAGTCTCTATGTCAATCTGGTAAAAGCCATTTATGACAAACCAACAGCCAACAGCATACTAAATGGGCAAAAAATTAAAGTGTTTACTCTAATATCAGGAACAAGACAAGGATGTCCACTATCACCACTCCTGTTCAATATAGTTCTGGAAACATTAGTAAGAGTAATCAGACAAGAGAGAGAAATAAAAGGAATAAGGATAAGAAAGAAGTTAAATTATCATTATTTGCAGATGACATGATATTCTACATAGAAGACCCCTAATAACTCCACCAAAAGACTACTAGAGTTAATAAGCAAATTCAGTAGCATAGCTGGATACAAAATCAACACTCAAAAATCAATAGCATTCTTGTACACAAACAACAAACTCACTGGGAGAGAAATTATAGAAATAACATCTTTTACGGTAGCATCCAAAAAAATGAAATACTTAGGAATCAATCTAATAAAGGATGTAAAAGATCTACATATTGAAAAGTACGGTACTCTGAAGAAGGAGATTAAAGAGGATATCAGAAAATGGAAAGACATCCCTTGCTTTTGAATGGGATGATGAATTGTGAAAATGGGTATACTCCCAAAACTGTTACTCAGATTTAACGCAATCCCAATCAAAATACCATTAGTATCTCACAGATCTAGAGAAAATATTCCTAAAATTCATTTGGAAACAGAAGAGACCTAGAATAGCAAAGACAATCCCGGGCAACACAATCCTAGACTTGAAATTATACTACAAAGCTACTGTGACAAAATCAGCTGAGTGCTTGCAAAAACACAGACCTGAGGATCAGTGGAACAGATTAGAAGATGCAGACACAACCACAAAAACACTCAGTTACTTTATTTTTGACAAAGAGACCAGACATGTTCACTGGAAGAAAGATAGTCTCTTTAATAAATGGTTCTGGAAAAATTGACTTTCGGCATGCAGAAGACTAAAACTACACCCATGTTTATGACATACATTAAACTTAAGTCAAAATGGATCAAAGAACTAAATACTAAAACAGACATGCTGAATCTACTGGAAGCAAAAATAGAAGTCTTGCAGATAATAGGGGTAGGCAATGAGTTCATGAACAAAATGCAAATTGCATGGGAAGTACTTCAAAGAAACAACAACTGGAATCTCATCTTATTAAAAAGATTTTCACATCAAAAGAAATCACTAACAGTGAAAAGAAAACCTACAGAATGGGAAAAAAAATTTTAGCCAATTGTCCCTCAGACAAAAGACTTGTATCTAGAACATATAAAGAACTAAAAAAAAAACAGACCCCCAAAAAGACCCAATCCAAAAATGGGCATCTGAGATGAATACATATTTCTCAGATGAAGAAATACAAATGGCAAACAAATACATGAAGAAATGTTCAACATCACTGATCATTTGAGAAATGCAAATTAAAACAACACTAAGATTCCATCTCACTCTAGAAAGCATGACTGTCAACAAGAAATCAACCAACAACAAATGCTGGTGGGGCCATGGGGAAAAAGGAACCCCTCTCCTCTGTTGGTAGGAGTGTAGACTGGTGCAGTCACTGTGGAAATCAGTCTGGAGATTCCTCAAAAAACTAGGATTGGTGGTCCCATTTGCTCCAGCCATTCCCCTTCTGGGTATTTCCCTGAAGAGTGGAAATCATCATACCACAGTGATATATGTGCACCCATGTTTATAGCAGCACATTTGTAATAGCTAACTGTCTTGGTTACTTTTTTTTCATTGCTGAGATGAACACCTGACACCCAAAGTTAGGGAAGAAAAGGTTTATTTAGCTTACAGTTTCTGGGGATTTCAGTCCATAATCAGCTGGCTCCAAGGCAGAGTGGCATGGCACTGGGGCAACTCTTCAAGGCAGTAGCCAGAGCAAAAGGAGGCAGCCGTTCATGGCGGCTGCAAGCAGCAAGGGCAAACTGCACCAAAGAGGGAAAACATGCCCCCGTTCTGACCTTATATTGTATGTAGGTTCCACCCCTGGGCAGGTGCAGAACTCACATCATCAATCTCAGCACTAGACAGAGTCAACCACAAATGTTAGATTCAGCTGCTTCCATGACTACATGAGGCTTGCGGGGGGGCATCTATATACAAACTGTAACACTAAATCTTTGAAACCACCCAATTGCCCATCAATCATGGAAAGGATTAAAAAGATGTGGTATTTTTATACAGTGGAGTATTACTCAGCTATAAAGAAAGATAAACTTGAGGCTTCATAGGTAAGTGAATGCAACTTGAGGCCATCATAAGTGGAATAAATCAAACTCACATGTGCAAACATTGTATAGTCTCCCTAGTGTAAAAAAACTGAGAGTAAATAAGATCAAAATGTACAGTAGTAAATGTACAGTAAATAAGGTCAAAATGTACAGTAGATATTATGAAAATGAAAGGAAAAGAAAGTGCTTGAAAGGAAAGTACAACTGGGATGGGAAAAGCAGAAAAGAAGGGAAAAAACTATATGTATATATATGTGTGTGTGTGTGTGTGTGTGTGTGTGTGTATGATAGATAACCATACTGTTAATCTCAGTTCATCAAAAAGAACAGTTTGTGCTTTCAGTGTTTGATTGTTTGATCATTTTTTATGGCTAAATCTTGTAATCTGAGCAACTACTTTGACAATAATAATATACAATATATTAACTAGTGTTAATTTCTATTATTTTGTTTTGAAAGTCTGTATCATTGTTTTTATTGTTTTTTGTTGTTGTTGTTTTGTTTTGTTTTAAAAATAAAATAAAATAAATGGTACTGAACCAGGTGACTAGTGAGATGTGTCCTGATGTGTCCCATGAACCCACATGAAAGATCCTTGAGTGTGCATTTTATAGTTATTTCCCTTTCAATCTATACCATAATACTTACCCAGATTGGGGTAAAAATCTGTGTTTGGTCAATAAATCAATGAATGAATGAAGATTTTAAGAATTTTTTAAAATTTACATTTGGGTTTTAAATTGTTTTTTTATTACAGTAGCCGATTTTTCTAACTTTAGAGATGTTTCTGGGAAGCAGTAGAGATAAAAAAATTATCTGTTTAGGTAATTTTAAGATTGAGTAGGAACATCTGAATTTGTTTACTAAATACATTTTTTAAAAAGGACACAAAAATATTTATGTGCAGAAAAAAGGCCATGTGAGGACACAGCATGACAGTGACCATCTGCAAGCCAAGAAGAGAAGACTAGGTAGAAACTAAAACTGATTTCACCTTACCTTGGACAGCTAGCCTATAAAATTGTGAGAAAATAAATTTCTCTTGTTTAAGCTGTGCGGTCTGTGATATTTTGTTATAGCAGCCATAGCAAATTATTACAGTAAGACAATGAACACAAGTGTAATATATTTTTTAAAATTCAACTTGGTTTAAGTAAAAGTTTTAAGGTGTAAAGATTTCACCTTCATTTACTTATAAAGCTTTATGTTTTGACCAATCTTTTCAAGCCAACGGCCCTCAATCAAAATCAGTGGGTAAGGTTCAGAATCTTGTAGTGCTATATTCAAAGAAAGAAACAAATTATAAACCACAATTTCTTGCTGCTAAAAATTATCTCATATGCTATGTAATTTAAATTCTAAAAGCCATATTAATGACAGTTAAATGGTAGTTCCCTATGCAAGATGACAGGCTTTAAAATGTGACTGTTCATGTAAAATTGAAGGGAAATTTCTAGTTCCAAGGCCCTGGTTTGGTGCTGTGAAGGTCAGCATTCTTAAGTAGGAAATTTGCATTAGTGTCTGGGTGTTACAAGAGCTGCATAAATTACCTATGCAATGGGTAGCTCATTCAAAGGACCCTACTAGCCAATGTGGTGTGTGTGTTTTGTGTGTGGGGGTTCTTTCTATTTCTCTTGTCAACAAAACGTGTTGTCATGTTTTATCCTATACCTTCCCCTTAAGATAAATGTTTTCATACATATTTATTTTCTGTGATATCCTCTAACATGATTGTTAGGCATGGCTTGACCTTAATAGCACTTTGAATCACAAAGATATGAGGACAGTACAATATGACTGTTTTGCTGAAATGGGAGGAGTCTTTGTAGGATAGCCTAATGAATGATATGCATTTCAATAAAACTTTTAATAATTAATTTAAAAAATTGGAATAAATGCTATATGTTAGCAGTTGATGAATAGATAAATCTTACTTAGTACACTGCAAATGGCATACATTTACATATTTATAGAGACTCAGGGATCTTGACAGAAAGATCTTTTTTATATTACTGATAGACATCTCTAATTATGGGGATTTTTCTCAAGAAGAATCTCATCTGGAATCAGTGTTAAATTTGGCTCTTTTCCAAGATGAAATCTTGAAGTTGGCAAAATCAGTTTTTCATGTTTCCCCATGTCTTCTGTGTTATTTATTGTTCACTGTGTGCGGTTAGTTTATTTGAGAACTCTCCAGTGTTTTGAACTTTTAGTGTTTCTTTCTTGTATTAAGATTTGACTATAATGTATGCTATTCCCTCTTGCTCTTTGAATTTCTAGTTAGTAAACTCTTGCCAAAATATCAATGGATTATAATGGAATTTTAACCTTTCTGAGTGCCATCTTGACAATATTGTAGGTTAAATGAGAAAGACTAATGCAGGTACTTTGACTCCATGATAAATTGCAAAGTGTGTGTGTGTGTGTGTGTGTGTGTGTGTGTGTGTGATGGAACTTTATTTTCTGCTAAAATCCTACTTCCCATGAAGCTGTGTACTCTCCTACCCTTTGTGCAGGCTTTGCTTCAATCAGGATACTTCATTCAGGAAATGGTTATTGGACATAAAGGATCCTACTTGTCGATAGAAAGGACAGCTGCACAAACACTGAACTCAGCCACTTTTCAGGTACCATTTTGTAAGTCACATACCTGGTCTATCTATTAAAACCAGTACAAATATGTGAATCAGCTATACACAACCTTAATTTTCAGAATCAGGATTTGAAATATAATTGGGCTATTTGAAATACCTGTGTCAGTCAGGATAGGGTATACTTCTGTAATAAGCAGCCTCCCAATATTGTTATACTAATGTTTATTTCTCTGTTGTGTTATCTATCCATTGCTCCAAATATCTAGGACCTTTGCTCCAAATATTCTTCTATACTTGGAAAACTGCTTTGTATCAAATGTCGTCAGCCACCATGCCAGAGGAACAAAACGGTTTACACCAGCCACTCAACACTTAATTCAGAAGTATCTTGCATTAATTCTGTTCATAAATCATTGTCTAAAATTGGTCACAAGTCTCATCCAGCCACAGAGGTCATAGAAAACCCATTCCTGTTTTCTCATGTCTGTAAGACAGAAAATGTTGACATATTTGGCCAACAGCACCCAAAAGTACCACAGTACCCAAAAGATGCTTTTGCTTTGGAATTTTATAAGGACAAGGATACTGCATGTATATCATGAAAGAACTTTATTTGTGTTTTTAAATAATTGTGCTAGTCATAAATAAATGCATAGAAAATTAAAAATAATTTCAACAAGAGTGGCCACAGAAGCATTTCTCTCCTAAGCCTGGTTTGGATGATCTTATCTTGTTCTGCATTATACTGGTGTTTTGGGTTTTTTTGGGTTTTTTGTTTTTGTTTTTGTTTTTTGCATTATTATCTGCTCCATGTCAAACTTTCAGTTTTTTTCAGAGTTGATGCATCAATAACAAAGAGTTCTCAGTTTTTACCTCCAACTGGTGAAACTATAATACATGGAAACTCTCTGCCTTAATTATATAGACTTACACTGAACCTATACTAGCCTGATTATTTTCCTTTCTCTTTCATACAACAAAATATATGTGAGTCATGGAAAATGTATGGTGTTTCCAATAAGAATATGTTCTGAAATGTGTTCTTCCCATCTGTGAATATCTTTTATAGAAAGATGTACAAATACATATGATCAAATCATATGAAATTGCTGCTTATAGACCAAATAGTTGGATATTATCAATTCTATCTATTTCAAAGTTTCAATAAATATTTTTATTGCTCAGATTTTTAAAATATTTTCAAGGGTGAGCATTGCTTTTAGAGTCCCTCCCATTTAGTTACTATCCCTGATAAAGAGTCAGTGGTATAGACTGTGAATTCATAGTCATGCTTTCATCACATTCTCTTTTTTTAAGTACAAGATCTTATCTAAACTCTGTGGACTTCAGTTTCCATGTGGGCATAAAAATAACACAAACCTCATGGGGATATTGTATGGACAAAATGAGACTCAGTGTATTGCGCACACAGCATGATGTCTGCCATCTATCAAATGTCGCCAGTGGTAGTCTTAAGCAGCATTCTCTTACTCATGGGGATATATGCCAAGATCCCCAGTGGATGCCTGAAACTGTAGATATCACAAATCATATATGAATCACAGGTGTATTATGGTTTTTTCCTATATGCCCTGTTGTATTGCCACACAGTACCAGAGATAATCTGTTCTTTTGTAGTTTATGCCCTGATACCTTTTTTAAATTAGTACTTGTGTGCTTTACAGCATTATTAAGTAAAATAAGGATTATTTGAACACAAGCACTGCCATATTGTGACAGTTGTGATAGTTAGCTGTGATGTCAACTAAAGTTAGGAATCCCCAGCTGATTGGTTTAATATACTTCTGGGTGTTGCTCAATGATGGACTTACTGAAGAGGCAGTGGGTGGCTCCAACCTATAGGCTTGTACCCTTGATGGAATGAAAAGAAAGAAGGAAGTCTCACATCTGCTTCTTCAGAGGAATTCCACCTTCACCATCACCTTGGACTTCCACCTCCAGGTTTCCAGAGCAGACTGTTCAGCCTCGCAGCTCAGACCCTTCAGCTTCTTGACACAGACTTGCATGGGACTCTGCAGTGAGCTCCAGCCCTTTGACTTTCAACTGGATCCTTCAGATCTCCTCTGTGTAAATAGCTCTTTTGCATTCTTTCACCCCTGACTGTGGAAGTACCATCGTGGGGAACCACCCAGATGACTCTCCTTGAAAAAAGAGCAACTATCTCCATTTTGGATAAACTTGGCCCTATCTCCATGTACTGATATGCTCAGAGCTGACTAGGCTATTTCTTTGTCCCCTCAATTGGCTTTAAGCAATGTAAATTGGACTGGCTGAGGAACTGATGTGTAATCATTGAAGCAAGGTGACCGTAGTTGTTTCTCTGCCCAGTGACTCCCACAAAAACATGGTTGAGCTGGGCGGGATGGAGAACCGTGCTCCATGCTGTTGGCTGAGACCAAGCCTCAAGAAAACAGGCTATCACTTTCCAGGGCAAAAAAGATTGTACATCAGAGATGAAGCACTGAATCCAAAATATTAGATACTACCTCAGTTGTGTTATGCAGATTACTTTCTCTGCATTTCTTGCCCTCTGCATATCACAGAGGTGATCTCAGGCCTCCTAACCCAGCACACAACAGTCATATATTTCCTGCCACTCTCACTGTCACTCATCCCTAAGCCATTCCCCTCATGAAGCATCAATAAAACCTGGGTTAAGCCCTGGGTCAGACCCTGGGTTGTGGCCTCTGTACTGGTGAACCACCATCCTTGGCTAGACTTAGGACCCCTTTGATTCCCCATAACTATATATATATATATATATATATATATATATATATTTGTCTTAGTGTCATTATTCTTTCCTTGGGTTGCACTGGAAGTGATAGATTGGAATTAACTTGCTAGAACTCCAATAACTTCTCCGTGGGATTACAAATATAAACTTCCCAGACCAAGATGAGGATAGGAAAGGGATCACCATATGCCATTGTAAGCCTACATTGTAAATCCTTATCTTGTAATAAATCTGTTCCTCTAGTGAACACTGACTGGTGCAACAGTTGATTTGAAAACTGAGATGATTACTAAGTGACTAATGGGTGAGTAGCATTTACAGCATGGATATGTTAGACAAAGGATGATTTACATTCAGGGAAGGACAAAGCAAAGTGAGATGGTATAAGATTTCATCATACTGCTCTGAAAAATGCACAATTTATAACTTACGAATTTTATATTTCTGGAGTTTTTCATATAATGTTTTTGGACTGTAGTCAATGTTGAGACTGTAGAAAGTGAAACTGTGGCCATGAAAGTCTGTATATCATTTCTTCTCACTTGCAAATATTGTTACCATCCAGTAACAGAATTCTCCAGGAGTTTTCCAGTAGACTGCATATGTACTGCAGGGTCATTTGCTTCCACGAGAATGGTCCAGTCCAGTCAAAGACAGTACATTTATAGATGTGTCCACACTGGGTCCCTTCATAGGCTCCACACCAGGGCAAGTGCCTCTGAGCTCACCCCAAAGGATGAAAGAACTTACAGTAGGGACTAGGGAGGAATAAGAGGAACTCTTGTGTTCCCACATTAACCTTGGTGCAACCCAAGAGGGGGTTGGGAGAAGAGCAAGTAGTAGAAGTACAAGGCCCATCAGAACAAAGGGTAGCCTAATATTCCATGCTCAAGCTTATACGTGCTTCTGTTGATCACTGTCTTGGTGGTACAGAGTGAGGAGTGAGGCAGAGGAATTCTACTTACCCTCCTTAGACAAAAATGGGTGCAGAATGAGTTAGTTAACTAGCAGATGAAAGGCCAGCATGGGTTGCCAATCGCCAGGAATGATTAAAACTGGTATCTAGTTACCCTCACTCTTTACTCCCTCCCATCACCAAACACATTTGGTAAAAACTTTAGTGTTTTTTTTTCAAGTAAAATTCACTCACATAGGTTGAGAAAAAACTCTAAAAATAGTTTAAATTAATATTAATAGTAAAGCAACATCAGGATAATTCAATTTCAAATTAATTATTAGATAATTAATTTGAAAAAATACACATCCATTCAAATTTCTTCTAGCCTTATTATATTTGCTCAAAATAAAACCTTGCAGTCACATGATGTGAAATAAGTAGGATGCATTCCAATGCCTTCTTAAGACATTGCATTTAGCAAGGCATAGTGGTTTATTCCTATAGTTCCAGCACTCTGAGAGACTGAAGCAGGATTACAAATTCAAGCCCACCTTTAGCAATTTAGCTACTTAGTGAAAGCCTATCTCAAAATAAATAAGTACATATTTTTAAAAAGTTTGAAGATATCTTTCAATGCAAATGCCCTGGATTCAATCCCCGGTACTGAAAAAAAACATTGTACTTAATATAGTTAGAAACTTGTGACACAGTGGCACACAGAGCGGGCATTATTTTCAAATTTCTGAATTCATCAAGAATATTTACAAATCCTTATATCGGTTGCATCTTTTGTTAACTTAATTCTTTTCTTAAAGAAGTTGTAAGTACTATGTAAACAAGGGCTTGGTTTTTAGAACACCTTTCTGAGAAACAAGACATTGGATTAACAATTTTACATGATATCTAAGTCATCTTAGAAATAGAAATAAGATGTGTTGGTTAACTTTTCTATCACTATGACAAAATGCTTAAGATAATTAACTTGTAAAGAGAAAGACTTTTTCTGGCTTTTGCTTTTGGAGGTTTAAGTTCATGATCAAATGGTGCACTGTCTTGGGCCTGTGGTGAGGCAGCACAGTGTGGCAGCAGCAGATGCTTGCATCAGGATCCAGGAAGCAAAAACAATGAAAGAGGAAGGTCCCACAGTCTCTTCCAATGATAGGCTCCCTGTGATCTAAGGACCTTCCATTAGTTACCACCTCTTAAAGTTTCCATCACTTCCAGATAGAGGCACCTTAGAGACTAAGCCTTGAACACATGGGCTTTCGCATGACATCCAACCTTCAAATTACAGCATACAGTTACTCAAAAGTCAGCATACTTGTAGTTCTATTATGGACATTTCTTAACATTTTTAACCCTTCACGAACATTAAGTGTTATGAAAAATAAACACGTATTCAATAGTCAAATAGGAATTGACCAGTGCTAGAGAAATCAGTGATACAATTTGCTTAATGCATAAGAACTAGCCTGTTTTCCTATATACTCAGAAGCACCTAGAAGCCTTTCCACTCCTGGGCAGCACTTCCTGGCACTCTGTGATTAGACAAACCAAGGCCACTCCCCAGGCCTGTGAGCATATGTGTAATCAACACTCCACTGTGTTGTGGGAGAACCTATCATCCTAGAAGGAAAAGGCCAGATTGTGGATATGAATAATTGAATGCCAAACCCTGGAAGCCAGTCCTGGGCTAGGGATCTTTCTGGCACAATAAGCTTATCAGGGGAAGCACCTCAAGCTCTAACTCTTCTCAGCATTCCTGCGTGAAAGCATACTGATGAGTCAGGTGAGTCACATGATCTGTTCAATAGGAGGCATTGTCTTTCTGCCAGCCTCGCTGTGGGAGCTCAGTCAATATTAATTGAATGAATGAATAAAGTGACATAAAGAATGTGGTAGATGATACTGAAAGACTGGCCCTCCAATGGTCATATGGCCCTACTGGCACACAAACAATAGACTCTCTGGAGGTATTTACTTCTTCTACCTTATGACTTTGCAGTTGACTGTATGACTGTCTGTGAAAAAAAAATGACAGCATATTTTCCGCCAACATTTGTTCTTGTTTGACATTAAATGGGCCTATGAAATTGGTTCTTTCATGTAGCACTTTAGGTAGAAAAGGTGAGAGAATGAGATATACTCTGTCACTTATTTGCAAACTTTCAAGAACTACTCCTTAATCTAGGCCATTATTTACTTTTCAAAAATAACTTGCAGTTATGGTTTTTTTAAAGCATTTAATTTAATTTGCAGAAACAATAACCATATTTATTTTCATATTAATTTTGTGCTACATAGTATTTTTAAAAATTATTTCATTACAATAATAAATATCACTGGTATAAATATATTTAGGAAGAGAACACACTGACACTTGTTCAGCAACATCAATGCAACAAATGAAAGCAGAAGTACAATAGGCATACTACAGAGTAGTTGAAAACATTTTAGAGTACTGAGGGCCTGAGTGTACTTTTTAGAGGGAATAAGAGGATCTGTGAAATTCAGCTGGCCAGTCGAGTAGACGTAGGTGAAGGTGATTCCTCCCTGTATTGGCTTCATGCTCTCTGGCCCTGGCTGGTGAGAAAAGCCAACTCTTTTTTCATGGGGGAGTTGCCTAGTCACACAGAGATTTCCTGATAGATTCCTCTCATTTTATATAACCTGCATCTGTATTCTTAGTTGTCACTTGTAATTCTCTTACATCCCCTAAAAATCCTGAATTCACTTCGAATTTCGTAATGTTCAGAATCTTTCACCTTTCTGTGTGGTATTTTAAGATAGGACACAAGATGACCACACAGTGATTTTTGTCTTCCATATGATTCCAATCTAATTAATATATCTTTCGGTCCAGTAAACTCAGGATGGTGCTAATATAGCTACCTCTGGTCCTGTTGACACAGGGATACTGTAATTCTCTCAGAAATCTATGTGTGTTCCAACTCTCTCAACACATTTCAGAATTTTGCAAGTTATTCCCATACAAGTCTATCTCACAAAGCTCGAGAAGATGGAGGAAGAACTCATCCCTTCTCTTAGAGAACTCACAGAGTGGTAACAGATCTCTTAAAAATATATCACCATCAAATTTCTTTCCCTTTTCTTGCATCTTATCTATCTGTGTTTCTTATCTAGTTGGGGGCCCTCAAGACTTAGAAAGAGTTCCATATCATTTCCTTTCATTTCCTTTATAAATTCTGAAGGTGAAGGCTTTTCTCCTCCTATTCTTGCTGTCCATTCTACTGACATATAAGAGAAAATTCTGAAAGGAAGAAACCTATTTTAATAACCTATTAATCAATTTCTATACAATGCTTCTGATATAGATTAAAGTGACTACTGCCTCTAAACAATAAACTGGCAAAAAATGCATAAGAAATAGATGACAAATCAAGGCACACTTGTAATCTAGACTGTTCTCTAAGTCAATTCTATTTGACTCATATAATTTTCTTCTTATACAAATTCTGCTAACCATTCAAGAATTATTGAAACTCACATAGAGGAAGTAGTTAAAAATAATGTTCACAAATCAAAACTATAGTTTCACGAAAAGCAACAGAAATTTAGAGGTAACCCCTGATGGAGATTTTTGTGCCCTGAAGGTCTAGGAATAGCTTTTTGGAGGTATATTCTTCTTTGTGTTATTCCTCACCCAGAACACTGAAAATCTTTCTCCATTAGGATGTCCAACAGGCAGACACATTCTCTCCTTCCTTTTTGGAACTGCACACATAAAGTCTCATAGAATTATGCTAGTACAAAGAAACAGGAGACAATGTTATTTAAGAGTGAGGAAAAACCAATAAATATTGAATATGAGATCACAGAAAGATCACAGTAGTCCCAAAATCCTACCAGATTCTAACATAATTCCCAAAATGTCATTTTCAATTTCTGGATTGAGGGCCTTTCCTACTGGGACCTACTGTCACCTCTGCTGTGCTCTCTTGGCATGGGCTGCTGCCATGTGGTGGTTATTTGCCTACTCTTGGCAAAACTGCTCCCACATGGTCCACTCTGCCCCCGCACATGTGCTCCTCCCCCATTAGGATGCTTGAACTGGCCCACTTACCTTGCTTTTCCATAGCCCAATCACTTATGCTGAATTAAATTCTTGGCCTGCTCCCCCGGATCCAGTGACCTTTATTGTGCACCTGTTCAAGGGAGAGCACTAATGTGAACAGGAGTCTTTTGGTTGCAGATGATAGAAAGACAGCTTAAATTAACTGTACAGAAAGATTGAGCTTATTGGCCCAGGAAGATAAAAGCATAACTAATGCCATAAAAGGCAGGGCCCTACCCCAACAGGACTCCATCCGTCTGCTGCTTACATCAGCATCTCTAACTTCTCCAGCTCTCCAGCATGTAGGTGGCCAATGTGGACTTTCCTGTCTTTGACCCTATGAGCCTACCAAATAAATCTGCTTTCATAATTACACATATATTTTTCTATCAGTTATGTCTCTCTGGAGAACTCTAACCAGCATAATCCTCTAACAATTCTTGTTAAAGTATCTATGGGTGATAGGCTTTCTGCAGATTTGCATACCTGGAGAGATTTTACTGTCTTCGTATTTGAATGAGAGTCTATTTTAATATAACATTAGAGACTTAAAGGCATGTCTTCTCAACTCTTTGAAAGAGATGCCCCAAACACTCCACCCTTTTCAGTGATTTACTAGTGAGTATAATTCTACTGTGACTAATGGGATTTTTTTTCTCTTCTAGCTGTTAGAATTTTAAACCTGATATAACTATGAAATTGTTTAGAACCAAATTTTTGTCACCATCGTTGTTTTATTAATCTGTTCCTTGAGGAATCCTTCTAATTTTAGGACTTAATCTTTAGACCTACAATTTTTGTGGCTTTTACGTCATCAAGTATTTTTTCCTCTGTATTCTCTGTACTTAGAGTCTCTAATGGATGAATGTTGCCTCTCAAGTCTTATTCTTCATTTGTTTTTTTGTTTGCTTTCACTTTTTTCTTTTCTTTTCTTTTTTTGGCTGTTCTTTTTCTTTTAGGCTTGTGGTACATATTCTGAGATGAGTTCTCCGTACAATCTTTCAGAAAGCTAGTTTGTTTTATGATGTGTGTATTTTGCTATTTACCTATATTTGAATACTTATTTCACTTTCATAATGTCTCATTGGTTCTTCTTTATAGTCACTCCCCCTAGTTTTTTGAATTAACTTTACCCTCATCCCCTGATATAAAATTGATTTATGTTACAACATATACTATTCCACTACTATAAAGTCTTTCACTTGTCTACTTTCTGGCTTTTTTATTTTTTAAAGAAAAATCACCCTTTTGTGGTGTTTCTCAACCTGTAAGACTATTTTTATCTTTTTCTTTTGTCACTGTTCAAGGTTTGCCTGGTGCGGTAGTTGGTATGACACTTGGTTGCATTGTTCACAGGTAGATCTTTCCTTTTTATATTATATGGCAATGTACACCACTGATATATATATATAATACACAAAATAAAATCCTTTAAAACACTTTTGCACAAGACATGCAATATTGGATTTACACACTGGATCCCAGGCAGTAACCAAGTGGGAAAATAAGTCAGACGAGGTTCGGTTGGTGAAGTTGTACTGCAGAGTCACACGCACCTGATATGAAGAGCAACTGGAACCTGTGCGGCAGTGGCCGTGTTGTCTCAGAGGCGGTGAGCTACTTTACGCTAACCAGTTCGGTACTACGCAAGTGAAGAACCATCCGGCATCAGGACAGGGCTGTGGGGTTTTGTGAACCATTTCTATCTCTAACTTTGGGAACCTGATGTTTTTCCCCAAGCCATCTTAATAGTACTGCAGCAGTCACAGGTCAGGTAAAAGGAACTGGCACAAACTCCAACTAAACCCTCCTGTGACCTGGACAGTGACATGGTGACACTGGAAGACTTTAAAACTGCAGCTCCTTCTGGATCCCCCACAGGGTATCTGCGCTCTTCTTGAAACAGGTCTCTTCCTCAGGAGTCAGAGTCACCTTCACCATGTGGGAGATCCCATTTTGTCTCAGGGCAAAATGGACACTAAGGAAGATGTCATCTTTTATTCCACAGAGTCCCTTAATCATGGTGGAAACTGGATGCACCCTCCTAAGATTTCTCAATACACTTTCTGACAAATCTGCCAGTGGGTGCAGTGTTTACTATTTCTCCATTGTACCATTTTGTGTTTTTTTTCCTGGCTCCAAATTTATTTTATTATTTTATTTTATCTTTTGAAATCCATTTTATTCAAGGGTAAAAAGAAAAAAAAGAACAAAAAACTACAAGAAAATTTCAAAGCATGTCAATCAGGGGGCAATAATGGTACACACAATGCACATTGTCATCCCCAAATCATTCATGCAGAGCACAAGACATCTTCATTCAATTGTCTGAACAATATCAGCCCAAATGTTTTTCTTCAGCAAACTCAGAGAAATCAGTAGTATAACTATCTGAACTGTTTTTTATATACATGTACATACACACACACATATATACGTTTTTCTTCCTGCTTGCCACACTAATGAAACAATATGATGTTTACACGTGTGTCTTATTTATTTCACTAATGAGTGTGTTCTCAAGTTGCAGCCATTTACCTATAAAAGTGTCCAGTTTATCCTTCTTTATGGCTCAGTGTACTCCATTGTATAAAAATGTCGCATCTTTTTTAACCGTTCCTCAGTCAGTGGGCATTTAGGTTGTTTCCAAGATCTGGCTATTATAAGCTGTGTTGCTATAAACATGGGTGCACATATATTACTGTGTTATGATGTTTTTTATTCTTTTTGGAAGATACCCAGAAGGGGAATAGCTGGATTGAATGGGACTGCCAGTCCTAGTTTATGAAGAATCTCCACACTGATTTCCACAATGACTGCACCAGAGTGGAGAACGGTTCCTTTTTCCCCACAGCCCCTCCAGCATTTGTTATTGCTTGATTTCTCAATAATAGCCATTCTTTCTGGGGTGAGGTTGAATCTCAATGTTGATTTAATTTGCATCTCTCAAATGATCAGTGATGTTGAACATTTTTCCACATATTTATTTGCTGTTTGTATTTCTTCATCTAAGAAGTGTGTATTCATCTCAGATGCCCATTTTTTGGATTGGTTCTTTAAATCTGGGAAGACTGAATTTTTTTTAGTTCTTTATATGTTCTTGATAGTAATTCTTTCTCCGAGGAACAGCTGGCAAACATTTTCTCCCACGTTGTGGGTTGTCTCTTCACTCTGTTGGTGGTTTCTCTTGCTGTGCAAAAGCTTTTCAGTGCAATGAGATCACAGTTGTTGATTCTTTGTGATAGTTCCTGTGCAATCTGGGTTTTGTTCATAAAGTCTTTTACTACACCTATGTCTTCAAGAGTTTTACCTACTTCATCTTCCAGCAGATTTAATGTTTGTGTTTTAATGTTAAGGTCTTTGATCCATTTGGTTTTAGCTTAGTATATGGTGAAAGATATGGGTCCAGTTTTAATCTTTGGCATGCGTAGAGCCAGTTTTTCCAGCACTGTTTATTAAAGAGGTTATCTTTCTGCCAGTGAATGTGTTTGGCACCTTTGTCAAAGATAAGGTGGCTTACTGTGTCTGAAGTTGTATCTGCATTTTCTAATCTGTTCCATTGATCTTCAGGTCTGTTTTTTTGTTTTGTTTTGGTTTTTTGCCAGTACCACACTGTTTTTATCACAGTAGCTTTGTACTATGATTTCAAGTCATGGATTGTGATGCCTCCTGTCTCTTTTTGTTGCCCAGGATTTCCTTTGCTATTCTAGGTCTCTTCTGGTTTCAGATGAATTTTAGAGGATTGTTTTCTCTAATTCTGTGAGATATGCTATTGGAATTTTGATTGGGTTGTATTGAAGCTGTATAACAGTTTTGGAAGTATGGTCATTTTCACTATAGGTTCTTCTTACCCAAGAGCACAGGATATCTCCCCATTTTCTAAGATCCTTTTCTATCTCCTTTTTGAGAGTACTGTAGTTTTCATTGTAGAGGTCTTTTACATGCTTTGTTAGATCGATTTCTAGGTATTTAATTTTTTTGGATACTATTGTAAAAGGTATTGTTTCCCTGATTTCTCTCTCAGTGATTTTGTATGGAAAGCTATAGATTTTTGAGTGCTGATTTTGTAACCAGCTATGTTACTGAATTTGGTTATTATATCTAGAAGTCTTTCAATGGAGTTTTAGAGATCTTCTAAGTATCGTATCATGTCATCTGCAAATAACAATAGTTTAACTACTTACTTTCCTATCTTTATTCCTTTTATTTCTTTCTCTTGTGTAATTGCTCCAGCTAAAGTTTCCAGGACTGTGTTGAATAAGAGTGGAGACAGTGGTCATCCTTGTCTTGTTCCTGATTTTAGAATGAAAGCTTTCAGTTTTTGTTCATTTAGTATGATGTTGGCTATTGGTTTGCCATAGATGGCTTTTATCAGATTGAAGTAGAGACCATCTATTCTAATATTCTGTAGAGTTTTTATCATGAATGGGTGCTAAACTTTGTCAAAAGCTTTTTCTGAGTCTATTGAGATGATCATATGATTTCATTCTTGGCTCTGTTAATATGGTGTATTACATTTATGGATTTAGGTATGTTAAATGTTATGTATGTTAAACCATTCCTGCATCCCTGGGATGAATCCCAGTTTATCATGGTGTACAATGTTTTTGATTACTTGCTGCAGTCTGTTTGCCAGTATCTTATTGAGGATTTTTGCATCAATGTTCATGAGGGAGGCTGGCTTGTAATTCTCTTTCTTAGTGGGGTCCTTCTCTGGTTTTGGAGTTAGAATATTGCTTGCTTACAGGAATGAATTTGGATATATTGCTTCCCTTTTAATTTCATTAAAGAATTTGAGATGTAATGGTGTTAGATCTTCACTAAATTTCTTGTAGAACTCAGCAGTGAATCCATCAGGACCTGGGCTTTTCATTTTTGGTAGGTTTTTAATTATATCTTTGATTTCATTTATTGATATTGGGTTATTTAGGATTTTTATATCTTCTTGATTCAACTTTGGTAATTCATATGTATCTAGGCATCTGTTCATTTCTTCTGTGTTTTCCATCTTATTAGAATACAAGTTTTCGAAGTAGGTATAGATGATTGTCTTGATTTCTGCAATGTCTGTTGTGATTTTGCCCTTTTCCTTCCTAATTGCATGAATTTGAGTCTATTCTTTCCTTTTTTTGATAAGGTTGGTTAAGGGTTTTTCAATTTTATTTAATCTTTCAAAGAATCAACTCTTTGATTCATTGATTCTTTGTATTGATTTTTAAGTCTCCAGTGTGTTCATTTCTGCTCTGATCTTTATAAGTTCCTCCCTTGTATGAGCTTTTAGCTTAGCTTGCTTTTCTTTTTCTAGAAGTTTGAGATTCAATATTAAGGTGTTTATATGTACTTGCTCTGTTTTCCTGATATCAGTATTTACTGGTATAAATTTCCCTCTTAAGACTGCTTTCATTGTGTCCCAAAAGTTCTGGTACACTCTATTGTCACTATCATTCAATGGTAAAAACTGTCTAATTTCTGCTTTAAATTCTTCTGGTAGTTCAGTAGGGTGCTGTCTAATTTCCATGTGTTTATGAAGTTCTTGTGGTTCCCTTTGGTATGGATTTCCAATTTCATTGCACTGTGGTCTGATAGTATGCATAGGATAATTTCAATTCCTTTACATTTACTTAAGCATGTTCTATGAGTCAGTATATGGTCTATTTTGGAGAACGCCTTGTGTGCAGCTGAAAAGAATGTGTATTCTGATGTTATGGTGTATAATGCTATAAACATCTAAGTCCCTTTGCTCAAAAGTTTAATTTAGTTATAATATTTCATTATTGATTTTTTTGTCCAGTTGATCTGTCTTTTTGTGACAGTGGAGTATTGATGTCTCCCAGTAGAATTGTATTAGAGCTTGTTTGATTTTTCATGTCCATTAGTAATTGTTTTATATAGTTGGGTACACTGATATTTGGTTCATATATGTTTATGATTCTTATCTCTTCCTCTTGGATTGTTCCCTTTACAAGGATGTAGTGACCTTTATCTCTTAATTAGTCTTGGCTTGGAATTCACTTTGTCTGCAAATAGAATAGGTATACCTGCTTTTTTCTGAGTTCCTATCCAATGGAATATTGTTTTCCATCCTTTGACTTTCAGTCTATGAATTTCTTTTTGAATTAAATGTGTTTCTTGTATGCAGCATATTGTTGGATCTTGCTTCATGATCCATTCTGCTAGTCTGTGTCTCTTGACTGGTGAATTGAGAACATTAACATTGATGGTTGTAACTGATATGTATTGATTTTTCCTTGTCATTTTCCTTTTGTTCCCCCCCTCCTTTTTTTCTTCCCTCTAATTGTTTGCCTTCCCTGGTGGATTCCTTCTGTTGGGGTTCATGGAGCTGTAGTTCTTATTATCTCCTTCTAGAATGTCCGTCAGAACATTTTGGAGTGCTGGTTTAGTGGTCATAAATTTCCTCAGATGTTCTTTCTCATGGAAGCATCTTATTATTCCTCCATCAATTTTGAAAGATAGTTCTGTGGGATACATCAATCTGGGTTGAAAATTGTTTTCCTTTAGAACTTGGAGTACTTTGCTCCAAGGTCTCTTTGACTTGAGAGTTTATGCTGAGAAGTCAGCTGTGATTCTGGTGGGCTTTCTTTTATAGGTGATTTGTTTCTTTTCCCTAACAGCTTGTAAGATTCTATTCTTGTGTTGAATTTCTGGAATCTTGACTATGATATGCCTGGCTAGAGATTTTTTTTTGATCATGGCTAATAGTAGTTCTATATGCCTCATTTATCTTATGTCAAATTCTTCTTCCCTACAAAGAAAGTTTTCTGTCTTTTTTATTTTAAAGAGAATACAACAAAATAAAACAAAACAAAGCAAAATGGAATAGAGTCAAACATAATATAGCATTTCAGAACAGAACACTGCAAGCTATACAGGTTTTCAAAACATAACAACAGGAGATTAACAATGGTTACCCTAGTGTCTCTTGCTTTCTTCAAAATGGTTGTTCATACATTTACAGACAATAAACTCAAACAAAACAAAGTAATATAAAATCAGATAAAACAAAAGAGCATTACAGGCCTTCAAGTCAGACAACAAGAAACCAGCAATGGCTATTGTAAGGTCCCATTTTTCAAAAGAGCTGTTCCTATCTTCTCACATATTGCCTGCAAATAGTTGGAAGGGGACATAAACCAATCAAATCAAAGAATAAAAGCACCATTGGACTTCAGAACCTTTTCTCCATATTTATTGGGAATTTTGTATCTTACTGAGTCTTTCAGTTTCTTACACTAGGGAGACAATGCAGTGTTTACACATGTGTGTTTGGTTTATTTCACTTATGAGTATGGTCTCAAGTCTCATCCATTTACCTATAAAAGCCTCAATGTGATCCTTCTTTATAGCTGAATAGTACTCCATTGTATAAAAGTACCACATCTTTTTTATCCATTCCTCAATTGGTGGGCATTTGGGTTGTTTCCAAGATTTGGCTATTACAAATTGTGCTGCTATAAACATGGGTGCACATATATCACTGTGGTACGATGATTTCACTTCTTCTGGGAATATGCCCAGAAGT
>RJWT010000271.1:59870-76407 GCA_004365215.1 Cuniculus paca | reverse complement strand
AAAACAGTTTGAACTCACACGGGTGAACACTAGTATAAAAAACAGGAGTTAGTGGGATTCAAAAACACAATATAAGAGTGATAGGGTAGGAAACACCTAGGAGGAGAAGGTGGTAACCAATGTTAATTTCTTACTGTCTTGTATTGAACACTTGTTAATGTTTTCACAAGTTTCGTTCTGTTCTGTCTTGTTTCTGTTAGATTTTATGGTGTCAGATGGTATGGGCAGCTATTTTGAACGTAATGGGATGTATTATAGTAATCATGGCTGGTTTCCTATTATCTTGTTTTGTAGTCCTATAATGCTTTCATTCTTCTGTTTAATTGGTTTTACTCTGTTCTGTATTGTTTAATTTTATTGTGTGATGGTATGAACAGCTATTTTGAAGAAAAAGAGACATTGTAGTAACCATTGTCCATTTCCTGTTATCTGGTTTTGAAGTCCTGTAATGCTTTCATTCTTTTGTTTTGATTGGTTTAAATCTGTTTTCTTATTTGATTTCACTGTGTATGAGGGTATGGACAGCTATTTTGAAGAGAACAAGAGACACTATGGAAGCCATTGTTGATTTCCTATTGTCTTGTTTTGAAGTCCCATAATGTTTTCATTCTATTGTTTTGATTGGTTTTATACTATTTTGTTTTGTTGGATGATACTGTGTGTGAAGGTATGGACAACCATTACGAAGAAAACAAGAGACCTTATGGTAGCCACTGTTGATTTCCTGTTGTCTTGTTGTGAGGTCATGTGTTACTTGCATTGCTCTGTTTTGATTTGCTTTGTTTTGTTTTGTTTTGTTCTGTTCTGTCTTGCATTGTTTTATTCTCTTTAAAAAAAAAAAACTCTTATAGTACCAAGGTGTTAATATTTTAAATTAATGCAGAATTTGTTTTCACAAATAAAAAGTTAATAGTATTTTATATATTTTTATCCTTTCACATTTTTGCAAATAAATAATTCATTATTCTAGGAAAGCAAATTGGAATATCATGAGGCTTTAAAAAGTTCACACCTTAAAAACTAGGCCTTTTGTGCACATTAAATAGCCTAATGTAAAAATCTGAAATGTAAAGATTGTGTCTGGCATGATGGTTCTGTGAACTGAATCTAGGGCCTTCATACTGTGTTACATTCTCAGCCCTCTTTAAATTTTACTAAGTTGCCCAGGTGAGACTTGAAATTACAATCTTCTGGACTCAAGTCTCCCAGAGTGCTGGGATCACAGGGATGCACCATCACGCCTGGCTAGTCAGATTTATGTAAAAAATATTCTGTACCTCCACAACAGTTTTCAGACTCTAAAGTCACATTTTAAAGAATACCTAAGACTAGGAAAGTGCTCATGGCATATATTGAGGAAAACAGAGTATGCAGTCACAAAGTTGGGTTCCAATTTTGGGGAAAACATTTCTTATATGGAAAATGTTAACAAAATACATCAAAACAATGGATTGCATTATTTCCTCTATGAAACTTTCTATAGTTTTCAGATGTTTTTTAGTTTTATTCATTCTTATGATAGGCATTTTGTCTCTTTCAGGATTGCTAACAAAAACTACTACAAAACTGAATGAAATTTGGTATCAAATGTACAATCTCCTACATGTTTACACCCAAAGTCTATCCTAAGATAGGAAAAATAAACTGCTGCCTTTTGCCTTCATACATGAAAGTGTTTATGTCTCAACCTCTAGATTGATTCTGAGAGTTCTGATAATGACTTCAATACAAAAATTGTTGTTTTTTAAGAGTTGGTAAACCAGGCATAGTAGTGCATGCCTGTAATCTCAGCACTCGAGACTGAGATAGGAGGATCACTGTGTTTGAAGCCAGCTTGGGCTACATAGTGACTTCAAAGCTAGACTGAATTACATAGACAGACCCTGGCAGAAAAAAAAAAAAAAAAAAGGTTGGCAATGTTTCTTCTCAGAGTAACTTCTTTTTTGCCTTCTTTCTCTTTTTTTGTTTTTCTTCTTTTGGTACTTGGAATTAGGTTCTGTATTTAAGACTCCCTCAAGAAAAATATAAAAATACACATTTTGCCCAAGTTACAACATTTTTTGATCTGTATAAAAATATATATTTGTACTTCTAAGTAAAAAGCACTATTTTATTCTTTATTACACAAATAAAGAATTGTATTCATTACATTGACACAACACCTCCATTCAATAAGGAAAATTCCTCCTTTCCACTATACTCATAGTAGCAAAAGTTTAGCCAGAAGATTGTTACAGTGCTCTTGATTATACAAAAGTTTCCTAGTTTCAGTGAGGTAGATTTCTCCTTAAAAAAATCGACATGTAATCCAAGTTTTGATTTTAGAAACACATACAGTATTTTAATACATATAACTTTAAAAAAGGATCCCGAGAATAACAGCCAGAACTTCTATGAATTTATAATAGAATTCACGAGATGGGACTATATGCAGCTGAAAGTTAAGAAATGTTTGAATGAACTAAATTCCCAAAAAATACTACTAATTTTTCACTACTTTGAAGCACAATTTAAAATGTTGGTGCGGTCAAAGTCCTTAATACTAACAGATTTGTAGGAATGACTGTGTCTCACTACAGACAGCAAGTACAGTACATCTCACCTTTTACAGAGATATTTACAAAGTTCACAAAGTTTACAAAGAAGCAGGTATTATAACATGAGTAGATCCTACAAATGGCATTCCTCGACCACACAACCAGGTATATTATGCCCTCTTGCTCCTACCTCAATGGTTTTTATCTAATGAACCAAATAGTACCCCAAATGAATAGGTTATCTTAGAAATTCTTTTAATTATAGGCTTGTAGAGCCTCATTCTATCAACTATGAATTCAAAATTTGCAAAATTTACTTACTAGAAATTTCTGTATTAAAATATTTCTCCAAAAATTAGAGTGCCAAAAATCACAGTAGCTACTTTAAGTGTTAACATAAAGTTGGATTCTGAAAATCAAAACCTCAGATTCTAGCTGAGTATTCTCAAGTTACCTTTATTAAGGAATGAGAATGTGTCGTGTATGTGGCAGATACTAGTCAGAACCAGACTATAACATCTTTGTGAAGGTTCTACATCAGAACACACATCAGAATATATTTCCAAAATAAATATATAAGTAACTCTACAATTGTTTATGAAAACTTACCTAATAAGTGCTTTTTATTTCCTGACATAAGAATGGTCTAAATCAAGAAAATATTCAATGCATAGCTTTTACATGAAATACATTAACTATCAAACTGTTGACAGCTGACAGGTAAGAGCAGTATTCATTAATAAACACAACCACTCATGAATGATAATTTGCAAAAAATTTAAAAATAGATACGTAAGTTTTAGATCCTACTGAGAACAAGAAGACAAAGAAGTAATATCCTGTGACTATTTCCAGAGGTACTTTGATTAAAGATTAATCATCACATATACAGTGCTCATACAAAGCATGTGGCTTAAGGAAAATACAGTAATTAAAAACCAGACTGACAGCCAGGTGTGGTGGTGCGCACCTATGATCATAGCACTTGGAGGGCAGAGACAGGTGGATTGTGAGTTTGAGGGCACACTGGTTACCTGGAGTTCAATGCCAGCCTGGATTACTGAGACCCTGTCTAAAGAAAAAAAAAATGGCTGACAGAATTTGCAGTCTGCTTTAAAAATCTTTAATCTTTAACAGCTATTCTATGTAGACTTGCCTGATCAGAGTTTCATTTCTGTAGCTCAGAAGATGTAAAGTTCACATTTCTGCCCCAGGTGGAAAATTCTGGATCACATCAGATATACCTAATCAATGTTCTTTGAAGTATAGGTGAATGTCAAAGTCATTTTAATCTTAAATTAACTTCCTGCCCAAACGTGCCTACTTAAACATACACACAAAAGCATACCTACATATATGTGTGTATGTATTTTATATATTTTATATATATATAAATTTGAGAAAAATGGTATCCTTCAGAGAAAATTGCATGGCAGTAAGTGCCAATTTTTCACTTTTGTGTTTAACCAAGTAACAATATTATTTAAGATAGGATATCTGAATATATTGTAAGACAAATTTTCATTGAAATAAATTCAACTCTGAAATATAGCAAGATAAAACATTTAAAACTCTGAAATATACAATAAAACATCAAATTTTAAAATATTACTTTTAAAGTTTTCCTTTAATTCTCTGTATAACATTTAAGATACAGGCCAGGCGTGGTGGCTCACGCCTATAATCCCAGCATTCAGGAGGCTGAGACTGGAGGATCGCTGTGAGTTCGAGACCAGCCTGGGCTACAAAGTAAGCTCAAGGCCAGCCTGAATGGCATAGTGAGACCCTGTCTCAAAATGACAAGGGCCGGGGATCTCGCTCAGTGGCCTAAGCGCCTGACTGGCAAGCTAAAGGTAATGAGTTCAATCCCCAGGTGCCGCAAAAAAAAAAAAAAAAAAGACATTTAAGATACATTGTTAAGAGGGTAAACATTAGAATTGAATATAGCTGAATTTGAATATACGGAATTTAATTTTTAACTCAAATCTTTTAAGCATTTGACAATATGACTAAGTCTCTTATCAATCCCAAACTAGTATTTCTAATTTTCCTGCAAGAAGTTTACTTTTATCTGTCTATTTTAATAATTTGTAAATCAGTAGAACATGCTAGACTATTCTTCACTGTGAACTAATGGATCGTATTCCAACTTGAAAATGCCAACATCAAAAGTAGTATTTGTTGAATGCAAATAATAATTGCTTTCGGAAATTACTGCAAATTAACCGCAAGACACAGTATCAAGGACAAGAAAACACCATTAAATATTTACTTAATACTTTTTTACATTACACTATCCAGTGGCCACTCATACTCAAGATATAATGTTAGCAACAAAAACATTTATATAAAAATGGGGGGCATGGTCTATGTGTCTCACTTCCCTTCTATGTTTCTTATTAAGGTCAGTGAATGATTTAATAAATGTCACTATTATGAATTCCTTATGTTTAACTTATACAATTTATATGGAATAAATCTAAACATTCTTTCTTACACTCAGTGTGCTCACCCTATATAATTATAGAGAAAAACTGTAAACATAAATCAGTTTTATAAAGTTAATCACAATACTTTTATCTTGTATTCTTACGATATGCATTGAAGAAAGCTGTAGAAAATGACTGAAAAACCTACAGAAGTGTAGCTGATGTTCTCCACCCTAAGCACAGAGTAAAAGTGTTCTTTGATGTATGCCCTACTGTTTGTGGTTTGTTGCTATTTATGAGCCCGACTCTTAGGTTCATTACCTTTGCTCAATAGTTTACACTTTTGCTAGAAGTTTTAAAGAGGATCCATATCTATGGTTTAATTAAGGCTGTTGCTCCTTTTGGTATGATTAGGAATAAGAACTCAAAAATTGTATCATAATGCTGTTACTCATTTACTGATGTCACATTTACATAAGAACCACTTCACCAGCTCAGCTAATCTGTGTATATATTTAGCCTCTACAGTAAGAGGCTTTTAAGAGAGAAACTCAAATATAAAATTTAACAGACGCTTTCGAATTTGTTAGAACGTCCTTATTTATATTGTAAATATAAGTGTGAGCCACAGGAAGACTCAGCACCTCAGGCCCTTAAGGCATTTGCTACCCTGGAGCCTAAAATCGCTCCTCTCAAACCTTTGGAACCTGAGGACAAGTCAGCCTTAACCAAAGCTACCCCCACCAATTATCAAATTTGTTAAAACGTCACAGACCATAAATATTCCAACAGCTCCTGAACAAGTACACTAAAGTAATATAATAAAATTATTTAAATCCATAGACCTTAATTACAGTAAGTAATATTTAGGGAAAATGTTAATCACTTTATTTTTTTCTATATTAATTTTTTTCAAGTATCCATTATCTTTCCAATTACCACTTTTATGTTCTTGGCTTTAAATTGGTGATAACGAACTCTTTTAAATCAATATAACATTTTTCTTTAAAAATATGTGCAGCAAATTATAAACATTTTAACCTTTAAAAAATGGTATCCAAGCTGCACAGAAAATTTAAGGAATTAAAATAAATCAGGACACCAAGTTAAAATTCAAGCTGTCGAAGCACTTCGGCAAAAAAGCATCCGTAGCTTCCGCTCATAGATATCCAAACAGATTGTTATTATGTCTGTAATGGTCAAAGGAAGAATTTTTAAAACCAACAAAACTAGACCATAGGGAAAACTAACTTCTGCGTGCTTTCTTCATAGGCTGGGATTATTTCACTCTGGAGAGTTCACCAGGTTTGTTTACCGGAGGTGTTAAATGTACCCAGTCTCCGCTTCCCTGCCCCACTTGCGCTTCGACAGGGAGAGCTCTGTTTCCAAAGAAGGGCAGCTCTGTGAGCGCACCTGGCAATTTCCAACGGCTCGGCTGTGCTCTCGCCATCACCTCCCTCAGGGACGCACAGGGAAAATGCTGATACTAAAAACGTTTCCCGTTTGAAGAAAGGGTTCTAGGAGCCTGACTCTCACCGGAAGGTCCGTGGATCCGGCAACTTCGGTCACCTGCAAAGTCGCCGCGGCCGCGGCGCGAGGGCGGAATCCCGACGCCGGCAGCCGCGGGCCCGAGACGCGCGAAGTGGAGCGCAGCCCACCCGGCGGGCGCGTGGGAGCGTGCGTGGGCGCGAGGCCCGCTTCCCGCCCCCTCGCCACCCCGCGACCCCGGCTCCTCGCCGCCTCACCCCGCGCACCTCGTCCTCCCCTCGCGGGCGCAGGCCTCTCTCCCGAGTCACTCTGCTGTTCCTCCCGCCCTCTAAATCGCCCTGTCCCCTTCAAATAGCTCTCCTCACGTTCCCTTCTGCGCGACCGCCGACTCCTGGCCCCCAACACTCACGAGAAGAAAGGATCATCCTCAAAGCTGCTGCTGAGCATCCTGAACATGTTGGCTCGGTGTCCGGCAGCGGCGGACGCGGACAGATTGGAAAACGATGGAACTCGCCGCGGCGGTCACGGAGCCAGCCTGCCCGCACCTTCGACGCGGCTTCCTACCGGCCGCGAAGGCGCTGCCCGCCGGGAGAGGCGGTACGTGAGGCCGAGCGGCCTTCCCATTGGGCGCTGGTCCTTTACGTCACCAATTGAGGCGGGGAACAGTGCGCCGCTGTCCTGGCAACCGCGATCAACAACTGCGAGCGAGAGGTTTGGTCTGGGTCCAGCCGTGCAGCCTTTCACCAAGCCTCCTGAGGGACGGGATTGTTTGTTCTCTGAGCTGCAGGACCAAAACATTCGACCACCCTCTCTATGACGTTGGGCAAATCGCCCTTTTCCTTGATTCCCGAGTCTCTTTTCGGGAAAATGGAGGAGGTCAATATTTGAACTAGATGACAACCAGGGTTTCATCGACCATATTCTCTAACCCACAGGAATGAGTTCTATATCTGCAACTTCACTAGTAGCTGGTCAAATAATTTTAAAAAGTGCAAAAAATTTTAGTGCAGTTTACAAATAATGTATGTATTTCTTCAAGGAAACGGGATGAAGCCTATTAGATTTTAACGTATTTGCCTTTGGCGAGTATAAAAACCACGAGCAGTGTTTTCCAAAGTGGGAAACGCTTAAAGAACACGTAGACGTGGGATCAGAAGATAAATGAGGAAATTGCCCTGTCTTTTGGTCCTCTTTCCATGTGTGCTTCCAAGATCCCACTTCACTCTGAGGCTGATAAATCTTTAACACCTCCTTAACCTGACAGCAGGATTCAGGCACAAGGCCTGAAGCAAGCAGCCATATCCGACTAAAATTCCATTACTATATATTTTGTTTTTATTATGTTTATAAGAAACCCTATTTGTGGAAAGGAAATTGGATTTAAATTTAAAGCAGCACTATACAATAGTAGCTAGACTTTACAATGTAAATGTTAATTTAAAGAACTGGTGCAGGTGGGATTCGCGTGCAGTGGTGGCGATGGAGACAGTGGTACTCAGAACCTAGATACAGGCAGAGAAAACGACAGAAGAAACAGATTAAAAGAGTAGAAGAGCGATGAGGGTGTGCGAAGAGAGAAAATGCACCTCGCATGGCCACCCTTACCTCAGTGAGCTCGCTCCACTCTCTCTAAGGGCCTGTCTTGAGAAGAAGGGCGATCCATGGCTCATCAGGTCGTGAGGGCACTGTGGGCTCAGGTCAGAGAAGTGGCCCTCTGCCAACGTGAAGAAGCGTGCAGGGCCTGATTTGGCGGTGGTGGGAGTGCTCAGGAGTTATTTTGGGAGCTGGAAATTTAAGCCTTTGAACCTTTTACCTCCCACCGCACGGCTTTAGCCAAGTTCTCAGCAGCCTCCTTTCCTTGAATCGGGAGGCATGAAACTGCACAGGCTCACGGCCTAAGAGAAGATGGCACAACCCCTTCCAGGTAATATTCTCTTTTCCTCTGGCCTCAGAATGAAGCTCAAACACATGGTAGGAAAATTCTAAAATAATTTCAAGACAAAAATTGCTTTGCAAGACCTGAAATTATTTTTTGTTTAAAATGTACAAGAAATTAAGGAGGCCACACACTGACAACACATGAAAATGAAACAGGGTAAGAGGTAATAAGTGGTTCTGGTTTAAGGCCAAGTAAAGAAACTTGTGAGATTTTTTCCCCCTCTTTTATTTAATGGAAACTTTTCTTAGAATCATATTGTTAGAACATGAAGCTTTAGACCAAGCAGAAGTTAAGGAGTTGTGGAACTCCTGAAAGCAGTTTGGATTCAATGGCAAATGGTAAAAAAAAAGGTGAAGATGAAGAGGTCTTGACATCAGTTTTAAATTTGTTGAGTAAAAGAGAGGAAATGAAAGGAAGGATGTCTGGAGAAGATGAAACCCCAGCAAGGGAACAACAGAGACGCAGAGCAGGCCTAGGACTGAGAGGAGAGCGTCCTTGGCTGAAACATAATTTCAGCTAATATTTAGTGAACGCGTGCCAGGCACAGCTGTAGCCTGGTTGTGTACATTACCTCACTGAATCCTCACAATGATTTTATGGGGTAGAGATGCTTTTTATCCCTGCATGATACTGCCAGAGAGACACATGGAAGCTAAGTAAATTGTTAAGGTTAATTTAGTAGTAATTAAAGATGCAAGATGAAGGCTGGGGTTTTAGCTCAGTGGCACAAACACCTGCCTGGCCAACGTGAGGTCATGAGTTCAATCCCTGGTACCAAAAAAAAAAAAAAAAAAAACAAGATGAAAGCCTGTATTCATTTCTCAAAATCATGCTGACAAAACTAAATAGACCCTAATTAAAAATCATAAAATTCAGTGGAAATATATTCAAATAAAGTCAATTTGACTTTACAAATATTTATTAAGTGGCTATTCTGTATTGGCCAGTGATCTACACCCTCAGACAATGGTGAACAAAACAGTCAAGTATCTTACTCTCCCAGAGGTGTGCAATTATAAGTAGGGAATACAGTTTAGGCCTCACTGAGAAGGCGAGTTTGAGTAACTTACAAGAAGAAAGTGGATGTCTCTCAGGACATTTCGACCCACTGCGGTAGTCTAAGGAGGCATGTGCCTGGTGTATATAACTCATATCCCTTGAAACTCGCCTTCAGAGAGAGGAATGAGATGAGTCAACTAAAGTAAAAATTACCTAGCTGTCTTTGCAGTCTTCTATCAGTTTTGATTTATATCCTTTTGAAAGATGGGAAAATGACGTAGAGCAGTTAAGTAACTTAGCCATGAAAGCGTAAGTCCTAAGTTTCTCAAATTCCCTGTCACAGATGACTCTAGTTCATATGGCATCTTTGCTCAAATTTGAAAAAGATGTCTCTCTCATATACTTCCTTTAATGGGAAGAATTAACAAACATGCTGTTGTGGGAAAACCTTGGACTGAAAGGAAAACGCTCCGCACTGAAGAGTTTGGAAGGCAACTTGTTTATTAATGCTGGTGGGCTGGGAGACTGTATGGGTCCAAACAACCAGCTCAGCGTCAGCTTAGAGTTCAGTATAAATACACTTAGCAAGCAGGAAGGACAAAATGCAGGTTATTACATGATTGGTTACATGTATTAAGTGACATGTTGTCAAGCAGATTTGTTTTAAGCAGGTTTACGTATAAGGAATTGTTTACCATGTAAGGCAGGAACATCCTGGGAGGAAAGGAGGAGGTTTGAGCAGAGCAAGTAGAGTTAAATGTGCCTTTGACTGGCCCAGTCTGACCCACACATGAGGTCCTTGAAGCAAGTTAGAAAAACTATTTCTCTAGGTAGAAAAACACAGACATTACAGCTGGACGCAGTCAGGTTGACCTAGCGCGTTATCAGGGAGAAGCAGTTGGGCACAGATAGTCAAGGCTAACTGAGCTTAGCAGCCTAACCATGTGGCAGGCAGCATGAGCACAGCCACAGGCCATTAACTGATTTTTAAACTACTGCTATAAAATGTCTATAAGTTTGTTATTCTATAACTTTGCCCTTACCATACGAGCCTACAAGGCGTACAACTGGAATGGTAGTCTCTTGGGATTTGTATACTTGTCCATATTAGCCCCACTCTCAAACCTAAATTCTTTCTACTACACAGGAGTTAATGAATGTGCAGCTCCATTCGCAAATTCATAGGCAGGAAACTTAATTTTTTCCTTTGCAGTTGAACTTAATTGATGTTCTGGGCTCCTGTTCCATTGGGAATGATCGCTGTTCAATGCCTGGGGAAGGCGGCAATGCCAAGGTGTAGCTGGTTGCCATCCATGCTGCATTCTTGATGATGTCTGTAGTCTCCTCACTGAACAGAGCCAGTGACCTAAACATCTTATCATCTGTGGCACAGTCTGGCACAAAGAAGGATTCTCTTGCCCTAAACAATAATATTCTTCTACCTTTGAGAAGCACATTCTCGAGAGAAGGTGTTTTTGCTCATGAAATAAAAACTCAAAGGAAATTGAGTTCACAAAGGGATTATTTTTTAGTACTGGGGACTGAACCCTGGGCCTTTGCATTGACCTTCACTCCAAACCCTTTTTTATTTTTTATTTTCAGGGCCTTGCTAAATCATTAAGTTGCCCAGTCGGGTTGATCTCTGTGATCCTCCTGCCTCATTCTCCTGGAGTGCTGGAGTTACAGGCATGCACCACTCAGCTCAGATGAATTTTTTTTTAAAATAAGGTATGGTTATGTAGACCCAGCTGGCCTTGAATTCACTATGTAAACTAGGCTGGCCTCAAGCTTGCAATCTTTCTGCTTCAGCCTCCCAAGTGCTGGGACACAAAGGAAATACTCATATGTTAAATTTTTCCTTTTTAATGCTTCCCATTGGTGGTAATGAAAGGGACATTAAAATTTTAAATAAAAGCCTGCCAAAATAAAGCTGCCAAGACTAAGCGGACATGTTCGGACCAACCTGATAATAAAATATTCCTTCCTTTGTGTAAGCTTGTCTAACAGATAGCCTTAAAATGTAACTTGAAATGTTCCTTTGTGTAACCCCGTCTTTACTGCCTTTGTACAACTGATGACCTTGCAATGTAACTTAAAATGTAACAGGACATTTCTTCATCTGTGTAACCCATGCTTTGTATAGCTGACGGCCTTCCAATGTAACCTGAAGTGTTTAAGCTCCCTTTGCAACCCAACATGTCACCCAATCTCCCAATCATAATGCAATGAATCTACCTCTCTACCTCCCCCTTGCTTTCCCCATAAAAGCCCTGAAACCCCGCTGGGCAGGGCTGACTCTGGAAGAAATCCCAGTTAAGCCTACTGGAGTAATAAACTGCCTCTTAAACCTCCTGGATGTGATTTCTTCCCATGTCCTGTCTGTTTTCTGTAACAGTAAGGGCCATGAGAGAACACAACCATGACTAAGTAGCAGACTTTTTCAGTCAGATTTACTTTTATAGCTTGTTGTCTTTGGACCTATATAGTCATGGCAGGGAGTTTATTTTGCATAAATTATAATTGAGTCCTACTTTATTTTGAAAAATATTAAGTAAATGTTGTTTCTGGGTGATCTGGCTTCTTGGGAAAATGTTTCAGGCAGGCTCCTAGGGGCAGAAGGGAAGGAGGCAGGCCTTGCAGCAGTCCCAGCATTCATGGAACAGATAGTTCAGAGGGGAGGAGCAAAGGAATGCTCTGCTCCAGCGATGGGTGAACCGAGAGGATGAGAAGGCTAAGAAAACCAGGAGGGAAGGCCAGCACCAGCTGTAGGGTCAGGGATGGAACTCAGACTGTAGCGTTGGTCATAGACAAACGTTTTAGCCTTCCCCACATTTCCTTAATGTAAATTGTCTACCATTAGGTACTTCGAGGATGGTCATCACCTTTTTAAAATAATGATTAAGCTAAGTCTCATTTCCATTCTCTGTTATGGAGTTCTCATTTAAAAAGTATCTACCAAGACTTTTTACAAGCTTACATCTTGCGAAGATGGTGTCATCTCCATTTTACAGATGAGAACAGAGATCCAGGAAGGTGAAATGATTTCCAGCCACTGTGGTCCAATTAGAAGAAATCCTGTAGCTGGTGACTGGTAATATAGGGATTCTGATCTAGATCTGACCATTTCAAATGTTGTTTTAACCTCACTACACCTATTCATAGCTCTCTTGTTAAGAAAAAAAGGATTCAATAGTGTGGAATTACATAAATGTGAAGCTGTTGGACCTTCCAAATTTTAACACAGGTTTTTTGCTTAAGTACATGAAAATGTTTTAAAACTTTCCTCACAAGGAAATGACTATGTCACTCAATTAATAAAACAAAAGCTATTACTCTATTTATCAGAATGTGGGTGGCAATGTAAAATACAAACATATTACACTAATTTTATGTTTTAGTGACATTATTCAAATTTTCCACAGCACATAATGAAGTTAATGAATGAGAGTCCACATCTAAAGTCTGACTAGTTTTTTTGTTTTTGGTTTTTTTGAGATAAGGTCTCGCTTTATAATTGCAGCTGACCTTGAACTCACTGTAACCCAGGCTGGCTTCGAACTTGTGACAATCCTCCTGCCTCAGCTTCCTGGGTACTGGGATTACAGGCATGTGCCATCACCCCTGGGCTTGACTAGTTTTTAAATTTGCTTTTTTATTGAGATATAATTTAAACATAAGTTTCACTACTCTGAAGCATATAACTCAATAATTTTTTATATATATATATATAAACCTATGTAAACTCCACTCAGTTGAATATAAAAGTACCAACAATATCCCAGAAGATTCCCTTGTGCTTCTTTTTAGTTTATATCTTTTAAAGGTAACCAGTATTCTGAGATTTCTTTCTTTCACTCAACATTATGTTTGCAAATTCATCCGTGCTTTTGCACATAGTAGTAATCTATTTTTTTTCATTACTGTGAAACATTCTAGTATATGAATTTATCCATCTACTGTTGATGGAACTTTTAAGTTGTTCCATTTTAAGGGGCTTTTAAAATAAGGCTGCTTTGAACATATTTTCGTATTTGTGTATATTTGATTAGCATTAAAATCAACTTACTGTTCTACTATTCTTTAATTTTTATTGTCACTGAGATCCTGAAAACTTTCCTACAAACAATAATTTGGTACAGATGATTATTTCTATTGGGTCAGCACTTCAAGGTTGCTACTTAATCTCTCATGTATAGAATAGAAGCATTTTGTTGTTTCTTTTACAAATGAAACGTTTTTTAGAATTGAAAAATTTTATAGAGCCTAAAACTTCGAAAAGTTAGAAAGTATTCTTCAGGAAATACTGAATTCTCTCTTTTCTCAGAAATGGCTTAAGGAGGTTATCTAAAGGACTATTTAAAAAGTTATGTTTCAATCTTTGTTAAGAGTAGGAGAGAGGTAAAGCTGTGGTTAGGAGCCCCACTGCCAATGTGACCACTTGATCTCTGTTTAGGGGGTCAAGGGAATCATGTTGGAAAACATTAACAACCTAGGATGACTTCACCTCTTGTAGTATGCTTAAGTGTCTTCACTATTTGAAACTGTAGAAATATTTGCTGAAAGATGAATGTAATAGTCAGGGCAAGGCCATGCAATTTTTAATATATTTTTGGGTGACAAAGATAAAAGGGAGAGGAATTAAGAATGAATGCCATTAAACTATACCTGATTTCCTTTCAATTCTCGTCTGCCTCGGTTCACCTAGAAATGCCTGCTGACATGGCCTCCAGGGAGGCTCACACGCTGAGGGACTTTGGCAGCCCACTGAGGAAACAGAAGTGGCCAAGGTTGATGTTATGGTGGGCAGAACACTGTGACCTGCTGCATTCTTAGTGCTAAAAGCTAAAATCTATTATGTTTTGGACATATTGAGTCACAACAGTTTCATTAACATAAAAGCAAATAGAGACTTTAGAGAATGAAGAAATTTACCTAAGGTTGCCAGGATGTATCAGAGTTGGACTTGGAACCCAGGCTGTGGGTCCTTCTCAATTCAGGTCATCGTCCCTGCTAGCTCACTGCCAACACAAGGGGAACAGTTGTCTCCCTTCCTGCCAACTAGGGATGGGGTTTTACCTAGAACTAGAGACAAAACCACAAACACCAACAGGACCAGGCAAGTAGTAAAATGAGGAAAGTGGGCTAAGCAAAAATGAAAATAAATCATAATCAAAATAACAGCTAACATTTACTGAGTTTCTACTGTGTGCCAGCAACTACTCAACTGCTTCAGAATTTAACTCCTTTAATCTTCCAGGTGATCTAATGAGACAAGCGCTATATCTATGCCCATTTTACACAGGAGGAAACTAAGGGTCAGGGAAGAGAAACTGCTTGCTTGAGGTCTCACAGCCTGTGAAAGAACCCTGGCTCTATCATCACGCTGTGCAGATAGGGGAGCCCCAAGAGCTGAGTACTGTGAGCCACTGGAGAGGGCCTGCCTCTAGCTAAAGTGAAAGGGAAAAACCACCAGGAAAATTGGTCCTTTTAAGAGACTTTGTTCTTTTGAATCTGCCTAGTTCTGTAACTGCTTCATGGTTTTATAATTACTTTCTTGACCCCTGTAACCACAAGAACATACCCAAATATGCAGGATGCCTGATAGTACCAAGCTGCATGAACATTATTCTAGCTTTGTAACCGATAGCCATTAATCTAGCCTTGTAACCGAAGATCTCACCCTACTAATTAATCAGAAAAACTGCCAGGCTGTCCTGTCCTGCCTTTATAACGGCTGTTTCTGCCTCATAAAAATGCTGGCTCAGAGGCACTCATTGCCTAGCTTTTGTTGGAGATTATTCTACCCAGGACCACTGGGGTAAAATAAAGCTGTTCACTGTCTCTTGACTTCTTCAGGTGTTTTTCTTTTCTGGACTTAGTTTTGCCACAACAAAGGACACTCTACTGCTTCAATCCAGACAGTTGCTCTATAGAAATTCATGCCCACTGCTAACATGGAATTTTATATGCAATCTCGTAATTTTTTGAAAAGTTACTAATTAATAAAAAAACAAAAACAAAAACAAAATACCTGGCATTTTACCAAAATAGTAAAATGGTAGTGAAAAATTTGGTAGCAAAACACCTACCAAAAGAATAAACCTGTGGGCCGAATTGGGCTTGCTGGCCACAAGTCTGTGATCTATATTCTAAAAGTGTGAGTTTTCATGGCATGAAAGAGGCACATGAGTGCACTTTGGTTTCTGAATATAACTCTAAACTGTGTTGTTAGCAAATTGTGTGTAGTGAGGGCTGAGAAGTGCCATAGGCCTTTGTCAGTGGACACCAGTCACCATGCATATCACTGAGGTTTCTATTTTAAAATATCAAGGCCAAGAAGCAGTCATATCACTTCTGCAGGATATTTAAATTACAAACTGACTATTTTGTCTGTGTCATAAACGTTCAGTACAATTTTGTTAGATTTTGTGTATTATATTACCTTTCACATTGTCTTGAAGTATACTGAAATCATCTTGGCTTCTGCTCTTAAATGCTTGCCTTCCAATTTCTTATTTATCGAGATTGTCCTTTCTGTATAGCTTTAGCAAAATTGACTATAATAATGCATGTAATAAAATGGCAAAAACTCCTATGTCCATGTAAAAACAACTGTTGAACTAAATATGACTGCTGCTCCCAGGACTTTAACCTCTTAGTACTCATTCGTTACACTTACTTGTTTTATAACTGGCCAGTAAACATAGCAGTCACATGTGTTAAACAAAAAGCTTACTAAGCAATACTTTTATGAAATGATTCTATTTTTTCCTTTCAAATTTGAATATTATACTGAGTCTGCACTCTAGGATCTTGGGAAAAATATTTGTTTTATTAGTTTCTGAGGGTTGCTGTAACAGAGTAAAACCTGTGCAACTTAAACAAAACTTTATTCTTTTACAGTTTTAAAAGAAGTCTGAAATCCAGCTGTTTCAAGTCTACGCTCCTTCTTAAAGTTCTAGGAAAAAAAACCTTCCTTGCCTCTTCCTAGCTTCTTATGGTTGCTGACAATCCTTAGTGCTCCTTGCTTTGCCCTTCATCACTCTGCCTCAGTGACCACATGGCCTTCTCCGTTGTGTGTCTGGGAATCTAAATATCTAAACCTTTTCTCTCATAAGAATATCAGATACTGGACTTAGGGCCCA
>RJWT010000271.1:0-59770 GCA_004365215.1 Cuniculus paca | reverse complement strand
TTACCCAAGAGTTGACATGTGACCCAACAATCAGCTGGAAAACTTGAGTGTATGTCTTCCTAGACTTCCTAGTATTCAATTTGGATATTAACATCATCTTTTCTAACTTCTTGCCTTTTTCTCTCCTTTTTCCCAATTTCTGCACTGGCCATTTTATCTACTTATATTCTATGAATTTTGACAAAACATCTGAGACTTTTTTGAAACAAAGATTGGGAGGTATAAATAAAATAATAAAGTAACCACTGTTAATTTGATGGTAATGTTGAGATATTGGTTTCCTTTTGAGAACAAACTCATTATGAGATGCTTGCTGACATGATAAAGTGCCAATGTAGATCTCAGAGTGATGTCTCTAATTACCCAGCCCTTTTTACATTAGGTATCTGCATGAGTTATAACTCTTTTGTGAAGATAAAAAGGCTTCTGCAAGAAATTGTGCTATAAGGGCTGTCAGACTGGAGGGCATCTCAAATGAGATTAATGATGTCTGCCTTAATATAAGATTTAGCATAACCAAGATTATGGATTCTGCAGAAACCTGCCAGCACTCATTTATTTTGAATAAATATTATTTTTAATTAAAGTCCTAAGGTAGGTTATTCCTAAAATAATGAGATCCACAGTGATTTCCTTTGGGAATTAATTTTCTTTCTTAATTCTCAGCCATTTTGATAATTATGGCTTATTCAATCTTACTCATGGCAGTCAGCTTTGTAGGATGCCAATTTTCACCTAAAGGCATTAAATAACCCTATATTTGTTTTTACATGGCACTCTCATTTTGTAATTGTATTTATCATTTAACCCAAACACTAACAGGTGTGTCTGCCCATAGCTGTATATGGTGAGTCATCTTCATAAAATAAAGAAATTGCTCAGGAGAGAATAAAAATTAATTGTAAGAAGCAAAATAACAGGGAACATGAAATAAGAAAATTGCACTATTGCTACTTTCATTATCTTAGTTTTTTAATTGGTTTAAAAAAATTTTTGCTAGGCATTGGAAAAAATGTTTTATACACATTAACTGAATTCACATACGAGCTCGCTATAACAGAAATTACAATTACTGTTTAGTAGATCATGAAACTGAAGTTTAGGAGGTAGCTCACCAAAATTAAAGCCTAGCTCATGTTCATAGTATCATGTTAGGCAACTTCTCTACAAATATGAGCAATTACTCAGTTTTAAACAGACCTTAATATAAACTTCAGTACTTATAAATATGTAGTTCAACCAGATTTTTAGAGACTCAGTAGAGTGTTTACTTATTGCTATTGTAATGGTTGATACATTGTGTCAACTTAAGAAGTTTAGAAGCTTAACTAAGTGACTCTGCAGGGGGCCAAGGTCCTCACTTTGTAAACATCCTCATCCTGTGCAAGGGGACTACAGGAAGATGATGTGGGTGCTCCATCCACCCTAGCAGGGGAGGAGGTAGCTTGCTTATAATATAAGGGAGGAAAAAAGGCTTGCTTTCACCCTTTTTACTCTTGTTGCTTTTGTTGTCTTCTGCTGCCTTGAACTGTTGCCCTTCACCATGCAACCCTGCCTTGGAGCAAGCCAATTATGGACTGAAACCTCCACAAACTGTGAGCTAAATAAACCTTTCCTTCCTTAATTTTGGGTGTTGGGTATTTTGTCTTAGCAAGGACAGAAAAGTAACCAAGACAGAATTTGGTACCAGAAAAGTGGGGTGTCTTGGTTACTTTCTCTCCTTACTGAGACAGACACCTAGCACCCAAAATTAGGGAAGAAAAGGTTTAGTTAGCTTACAGTTTCAGGAGATTTCAGTCCACAATCAGCTGGCTCAAAGGCAGGGTGGCATGGCACTGGGGCAACTCTTCAAGGCAGCAGCCAGAGCAAAAGAGAAAAGGCAAGCCTCTTCTCTACCTTTATATTGTACACAGGCCACCCCTCCACCTAGGGTGGGTGTAGCACTCAAAAAATGTCCTTGCCCTCCTTTGCACAGGATGAGGATATTTACAAAGTAAGAAACCTGGCTCCCTTCTGAGTCTCTCAGTTAAACTTCTAAACTTCTCAAGTTAACACAATGTATTAACCATAAGATGGGGTCATTGCTATGACTACACTTGACCATGTGGTTCAAGAGCCTTTGGGAATGACTTGTGGAAACAGTTTGGAAAGGTTTGGGGTATTGCCTGAAGGAGTAGAGCTGGAATGCCTCAGGCTGTTCTGTATAGGAGATTCTGGTCAGAGCTCAGAAGACCAGGAGGCTGATAGAAGTTCTGCCAGTAAAGACCAGAATTGGGAAGTTTCTGCAGGGAAGAAGGACTACATTGGCTGCTGGATTTCAGATGATGTGTGTTATGGCAGCAGACTAATTAATCTAGCAGAAGAAATTTCAAAGTAGCCTAATGTTGAGGTGGTGGCATGGCTATTGTTGGGGGCTTTTAGCAAGATCTATGTTGAGAATCAAGAGCAGAGAGCCCAGCAGAATGATTTAAAGTGTTATGAGTTTGACCGGAAAGGAAGCTAGAGTAAAGCTGTGAATTACAAAGATAGAGCTGAGGAGATCTAAATTGCTGGGGAAGGAACAAGAGACTATAAAAGATTGCCTGAGGGCATTTCTAGAAGCAGTAAGTCTCCACCCTTCGCAGCCTCCAACCTGAAAAAGTGAAAGACTTCATTTTAAGGAGAAAGCTGCAGAGCACCATGTTCCAGAATTGCAGCAGCATAGAAAATTTGTACCTCAGAATTGGATTCAGAGTGCCCAGCAGTCCAGGCACTCAAACCCTACAGCCAAGAGAGAGGAAAGCCTGGTTACTGCTCCAGTTGGCAGCAGACCTTGGCATTATCCATGTGGTGCTGGTTTTAGGTGCATGCAGAATGTAAGAGTTGTGGGGTTAGGCTTCTACCACAATTTCAGAAAGCCTGGGAGGCCAGGCAGTGTGCCCCTGAGAGGGCAACTTGTGAAGCTGTGAGGATGATGTCAAAAGTGCAGTGGAGACCCCAGAAGTTTAGAAAATCTGGGAATGTGGATCATCTAAGGAACCCTGCAAGAAGAGAGCAAATTCAGCCCAAGAGAGAAAACATGGAAGCTATAATCACCAAAAGTGCCATAGGGGTGGAACCACACAAGCCTTTTGAAGCTTCTAATTTGCCAGATTGCCTCACATGGTGCACACAGAGCTGCAGAACTTAATGTTTGCCCTGTTGAATTTTGGATTTGCTTCAGTTCCAATCCTTTGTATTCGCTTTCTTGTAACTTTTGGAATGAAAATGTTTATTTTGTGCCATTAAATGTTGGAAGTGTTTAATTTTTCATTTGTACAGGGGCTTGCAGCTAAGAGCTTGCCTTGTATCTTGGTGGAGACTTGGGACTTGGACTTTTCAGTGATGCTGTTAGGACTTCAGCAAATCTTGCAGATGGACTAAATGCCTTTTGCATAAAGGTATGTGCATGAGTCTTGGTGGTGGTGGTGGGGGTCCCAGGGGCAAAATACTGATTCTAATGTAATATAATGTCTATAGACTTAATTCTGGTTCTTAAAGATTGTTAAACTTGTGTTACAATGCTCAAGTTGTGAAATGATAATAAACATGTCTTTGTGTTTGTAAACCTGTTCACAGAAATATCTGTTTGCCAAGTTGATAAGGGATGGATTGTAATGATTGATACAGTGTCAACTTGAGAAGTTTAGAAGTTTAACCAAGTGATTCAGCAGGGGGCCAGGGTCCTTACTTTGTAAACATCCTCATTCTGTGCAGGAGGAGGGCATCCTAGGGAGGGAGTGGTCTGCTTACAATATAGAGAAGGAAAAGAGGCTTGCTTTCACCCTTTTTGCTCTTGGTGCTCTTCTTGTCTTCTGCCACCTTGAACTATTGCCCCTCACCATGCCACCCTGCCTCGGAATGAGCTGATTATAGACTGAAACTCACAAACTGTGAGCTAGATGAATCTTTCCTTCTTTAATTTTGGGTGTCATGTATTTTGTCTCAGTAATAAGAGAAAAATAACCAAGATAGCTATGTAACACACCACTCTAAACTTTGGGGAACAAAAGAGCCATTTTATTATGCTTATGGAGTCTGTGGAACAGGAATCTCGACAAGGAAATGAAGATGCCTTATTTTGGGATGGGTTCCACAGCTGGGAAGATTGTGGCTGAGTCTTCACTCACATGTCTGGTAGTTGATGCTGGCTTCTGACTAGGCCTGTTAATTAGGCAACACCAGCAAATGTACTCTAAATGTGCCTGGGTTTTCTCACAACATGGCAACGTAAGTAGTTGATGATCTTGTATGACACTCACTGGTGAGTATTCGTTAGGCATAAGACTTTCCTACCTTTTGAAGTTATGCTGTGTCATCTCTGATGCAATCTGTTGGTTACAAGCAAGTCACTGAGGTTCAAACTGTTCAAGTTTTCAGGTATGTTGTAAAGCCATCACAGAGGGTAACAAATACCATACTACCTATTAATATTTTTACTTCTGATTGACTGTTGGAGTTGGGGTTATCATTTATCTCCCTGGTTGGTTCTACTTTCTGTCTAGTGACTTTCTGTCAATCCATTTGATTCTCAGACATATAAGCAAAAGGATGCTATAGGCAAATGCATCTCTGTTACTGAGTGAAAATTTTGCACCTAATTTCAAGCTGGTCTACTTCCTTGATAAGTTGGCCAGGAAAGCTTTGTCATAAGTCAGATTAAACCATTCATTTTCCTTAGTTTCTTTTGGGTCTATAATTCCAAGTGCAGGCTGAAAACAAATTGAATTTATTGTTTCATGAACCTGTAGTATGGTTTATATCTAGATGTCCTCCAAGCCTCATGTGATTATAGGTGTGGTTTTGGAAGATGATTAGATGAGGGTGGTATAGCTGGCTTTCTGTTGGGAGGCTGGGTCTGGTCAGAAGAGGCAGGTCACTGGAGGTATGACCTGAAAGAATTTATTTCAGTCCTGGGCTTTCTACTTCTTCTCTGCCATGCAGTAAGCAGCTCTCCTTCATCATACCCCTCTGCCATTTGTCTTGCTTTGGAGTCAACAAACTATGGACTGAAATGTGAACCAAGATTAACCTCTTCTCAAAGTTGTGGCTATTCCATCCCATCAACAAGAAAGTGACTAATTTAGATTTTGGTATTTGGAGTGGGGCCATGGCTGGGACTATACCTGACTATGCGGTTCAGATGCCTTTGAACTGTTTCACACAAAGAATTCAGAAAAATATGGAGATAACAGTTGGGCTTAATTGGAGATTCTGGTCAGAGTTCAGAAGACCAGAATTTTGATAGAAATGCAAACTGTAAAGGCCAGAGAAGGGAAGAACTCTACTGACAATTGGACTCCGGGTCATGTGTGTTATGCTCTGGCAAAAAAATTTTTCTACATTTTACTCATGGCCTGAGACTTTGCAGGTGAGAAAGATCAAGAGCAGCTGACTAATTAATCTGTTAAAGGAAATTTCAAGGTAGCCCAACATTGGGACTGTGGCATGCATACTTTTGCAGGCTTTTAGCCAGCTGCCTACAGAAAATCAAGAGCAAAAATCCCATTTAAAAAGTTTTGAATTTTACCAGAATGAAAACTGCAAAGATGGAACAGAGGAGGGTTTAGTTGCTGAAAAGATTTGCATTAAAAATGAGCCAAGTACTTTACAACAAGACAGTAGGAAAAATGGCTTAAGGGCATGTCAGGAATCACGATCCCTTTTTTGCAGGTTACAGGATACAGGGCTGCCAAGTTTTCATTTGAGAAGAAAGCACCAGGACACCATGCTGGAGAAGGGCTACATAGGGAATTAGTTCCCTGGGATTCAATTCTCACTGCTCAGCCATATAGGCACTTTGAGGTCTTTGCAGTTATTATTCAAGGGGGCCTGGATATTACATCACTTATGTGGTGCTGGTTTAACAGTCATGCAGCATACAAGAATTATGGCATCAGAGATGCTACTACTCTGCTTTCAGAACAAGGCTTTGAAGGCTAGGCAGCGTGATGAAGCTGGGAGGGTGAAGCTGAAAATGTAGTCTGGAGGACCCAGAAATTTGGATAAGCCAGCAATGTGGAACAACTGAGGAAAGTCACAAAGATTGAATAAAGCCAGACCAAAAGAAGTCACGAATGCTGTAAACACTGGCAACGCCATAGGAGTGAGGCCATTCAAGCCTTTTGGAATTTGAATCTTGCCACAACTTGCAGTGGGTGCTGGACACAGAACTACAGGATTTAACGTTTGCCTTGCTGGGTTTCTGTTTTAATCTGGTCCCATTGGTTTTCACCCCCCATTCCTGCCTTTTGGGATGGTAATGTTTACTCTGTGACATTGTATGCTGGCATTTTTACAGGGAGTCACAGGTAAGAGTTTGCCTGAAGTCTCAGAGATTTTAGACTTGGACTTTGCAGCAAGCTGAAACTATTAGAACTTGACAACTCTTAGAAATGGACTAAATGCATTTTGCATAAAGACATGTGCATGAGTCTTTTGGGGGCCAGGGACAGGATATGGTTTATATACATGTTTCCCAAAGCCTCATGTAATCTTAGAAAGGTCTTTTGGGAAGTGACTAGATTATGGGGCAGTAGAGCTGGCTTGTTGGGAGGCAGGGCTTGGTTGGAGGAGATAGGTCACTGGAGGTATGGCCTCAGAGGGTATATCCTGGGCTCTTTCTTTCACTCTCTCCTTGTTGTCCACTATGTTATGAGCAGCTCTCTCCACCATACCCCTTTGCCCTGCTGTCTTGACTTATAGCCATCTAAATATGGACTGAAACATAAGTCAAAATAAACCTCTCCTCCCTTAAATTATTGGTGTCAAGTATATTTCGTGTCAGTGATGAGAAAGTGACTAAGACAACCTTGTTAATTAAATCCTCAGTAAATTAAAATATTTGTCGACAGAAAGGTGCTGCTGGTGGAGACAGAAATCATATAGCAAAGACTGGCTGGCTAATGTAGAACTAGAATGGAATTGAGCATTTTAGGATAGGTGGATAAATGCTTTTTGTTTTCTTCTTTGAATGGAGGAACAATTTAGTTAAGACAAGTTAATTGCAGGCCAATTTGTTTCTCCCAGTCTCCAACAGTTTCATGGTCTGAAAAGCAAGAGCATGTGTAAGTATCTCTAACTAGATACATTTGTTTAGGCAAAAGGAAGAATGGGGATTGTTCATAGTGGTCACACAGTGGGAAGACAGGAAGCAGCATAGGAGGGCAGTTTCTTCACGTTCAAAGGCTGTTCATATGGATAATTTCACTTTTGTGTTTTTGCTAGTTTTGTGATTTAAAAAAATCAGAAAAATGTGGAAGATATTACTTGATAAAAACAATTATAGATAAAACTTTACTTTCATTTTTGTATCTTACTAGGCTTTTTCTTCTATAGAAGGCTAGAGCAGATTTAATAAATTATACGTGGCCATTTGCTACTGGGAATATCTTAATAATATAACCTACAGAAAAACATATAAATAAATATTGGGAAAATTTTGAAGTACTTCTAGGAATACAATTAGTTTAGAAAAATGGTGGCATCATATTTAATGTACAAATGCTGTATTTGAAGTAGAATCTAATATTTAAAACCCTATTGCCTTTTGCTGCCTTTCTTATTAAAAGGTCACAGACTTTTGTCATAAGTTGTGGTAATTCTAAAAGAAACCTTTCAAAAAAATAACAGGAAAAGCATACCTTACTTTCAAAGATTTCCAAGCCTAGTATAAAAACCCTTCTCAAAGAAATTGGAAATTAACTGAACAAATGGCATGATGGTGCATATCTGTAATCATAGCACTCTGGGAAGCTGAGGCATGAGGATCACAAGTTTGAACCAAGCCTGGGCAACTCAGAGACCCTGAATGCCTTTGGGTTCAATTTTTAGTATCAGGAAAAAAAGAGAAATTAGTTCAACAATTCCTCTTGGAAATTATATTGCAGTTATTATAGTGTGATAAAAATACTTAAAACTTGAACTTCAAGTTACAGACCAAATAGAACCCAAGTCTCTGCAATTTTTTAGGCTGTGGTGAATAATGACCTATTTGATAATCATTTGTTGCCTTGTTTGATGGTTGATTATAAAGAAGGTAAGCTAAAGTCTCTCAGTACCTTTGCTAAAAGTGGGTCACATGACCTTTGAAACACACGCAGGGATAGGAGAACAAGTGTTAATGTGAAAATGAGTTTCTCCTTGAAGGGTCAAGTGTTCTTGATGAAGCAGCTATTAAATGGCACAGGATTTGGGCTGCTACTTGTGTCCTATGGCTTCCAAAAAAAGTTTATATAAAGGTTCTATAAAAGATTACATAAAAAGTTCTTAATGAAATATTTCAAAAATGGGGAAAAGTATATTTATCAGAGATCATAATTTCAGATGACTTTCCATTGTCACTTCACGTAGATTGTGGCTAATTCAGATATATAGCATTTTTAAAAAAGACTTTTTCAAACTGTTAATAAGTTAGTCATTATATGATTTCTCTAGATCAATTAGACTTCTAAGGTGGAAGAAAAAAAGACAAGATCTACAACATGACTGAATAATCTAGATACGGAATTTGTTTTAAAATTCTACTCAGTTAATATAGTCATTCAATCTGTTTTGCTAGCATTTGGAAAATATTTATTTCTCAATCACTTATGTTTTTAAGTTCCATTTTAAGTTTATGACATAATTTTATGATGTCATTTTCTTGGAACATGTGCCAGCACACTGCAGCCATGAATTTTACTCAAGACGTGGGATTTTAGTAGTCCATTTAAAAAAAGAGTGCGAAGGAAGACTGTACTATTCCAGGTTTTTTACACTGGGATTTGCCTCAGTATCATGTTACAAGATGCTAAGAGAGGGTCAGTTCAGTTCATTACTCTTTGAGAACTGCAGTGGGATCATTTTGCCAGTCCTTCTCAAGACCTAAAAATAAAGTGCTACATTGTTGAGTTTAAAGTGCTATCTTAACCTACTGGTAGACTTTATTTCTTAAAAACTTAATTATTGCTTTGAAAGGAGAGAAATCATAGAAACCAGCGGGTGGACTCGGAATGATCACATCAACATCATTTGAAATAAAAAAGTAGGCCAAGATGAAAGTCTGGGCAAGTGTTGGGCTAAGATTTTTGGTTAAACTCTCTACCTCTACTGTCATTAGTTCCTAATGCAACAGAGAAGGCACCATGGATTTTCTACTTCTCCATAACATCTAGAGGCCTCTGTTAGATCAGAGATATTTAAATATAAATCAGAGAAATCAAGTTTAGTCAAAAATTTATTAACTGACTTTTGCACTGGCTCCAAAGAGCTTGAGAAATTTTTTTATTGGTTGATCAATTAGTTGGTTATTGCTGAGCAGTGAACCCTGGGTCTCATGCTTACATGAGAAGCACTCTACCACTGAACTATATTCCTAGTCCTATTTGAGCAATTTAAGTAACCAGACTGCTAAACAGATTCCCACTTATGTGGACAAATTATTTCTTCTTTCATTAAAAATACTTCCTGAGACTTTCTCTGTGTCAAGCATTAGTTCAAATTCTGGGGCTACAGTAGCAGCTAAAATAACTTGGTAATATATCAGGGCATTTTCTCAGATTTAGGGGGAAAAACAAATAGAGCTTAATATATTGATCAATATCCATTCCCATTATAAAAGTTTAAGATGATCATAGAATTGACAGTATTTTTTTTTGAGTACCGGGAATTGGACAAAGTATTCTTTTTTAAAATTTTTTTTATTTTAGAGAGAAAAAAAGACAGAAAATAAACACAAACAGCAAAAGAGACAAACAAGTAACAACAACAAACCCAAAACGATAACTGGACAAAGTATTCTTATCTCCATTTTTACTCTTGCTTTGCTGTAAAAGCTCAACTGTTTTCTTACCAAGAGGACCTGTTTTCATTTTTTCCTAAGAGTTCCAAAGCATAAGGCTTATAGGATGCCATTTAAAAACTGACTACAGTAAATACGCTAACCATTCTAACAATTGAGTAATGACGAATAGGTGGTTTAAAATCTCTTTTGTAATATAAGGAATTTTGGGATAAGGAAAGAAAGAAAAAAGTAACATGGGTACAAGTACTTCATATCAACTAATCCAGAGTTTAGTACCTAAATGTCCTACTTATTTTATTTCTAGTTTTTGGTACTATTTTATTTGCTCACTTAGAAGATTTTCTTGTGATGTCCAAACCAAAGGGAAATCTGGGCAGAGATTTAGTTACAGGCAAATGAATCTTATCTTTTAGTTCCAAAATGATGTTTTCCATGGTAGTACAGAATGGAAAACAGAATCAGGGAGTTTACACTGACTTACATGGCTGTGTGACCCTTAATGGAAGATTCAGTTCTTCCCTGCAGAAATTGAAATTCTCTCTTCACCTCTCACTGCACAACTTTGTCTTGGCTGACAAGAAGTAGTCACAAAGGGTTGTTGATGCTATTGGGTACATCAGGACTTGTCTTATTCAGTCAATTCTCTACCAAGAGGAAGAAATTGTGAGAGTACGACCAAGAACCTGAAATTTTGTGGGACTTTTATACAATTGAAAGAGGGGCCCTACTTACCTCTTTCATCAGGAGACTGTTTCCTTTGGTTAGAAGTGGGGCAGTTTTCAGTTTTTTAGAAGAGCTATCAGGGAGATCTAAGTAGGTGACTGAGTTCCTATGGGTCCAGTCTTCCTATCTGTGGAGACTTAGTTCAGGTGTGATCTTTTTCATGAAGCTTTCCTTAATTTTTAAACTCAAGGGACTTTCTTCTTCACAACAAATTTCTCTTTTCTGCCAGTAAGTACCATATCTCTTACATTATCTATGTGTCTGGACTTCATATTAAGCCTCTTAAATGCAGGATCCCCATTGGATTCACCTGTATATCCCCAAATATTCTATACTGTACACAGCACAAACTAGGTGCTTAAAACAGTATTAATGAAAAATAGTTAAATCTGACTATAAAGAAGACCTGAGGTTCCTCAAATAAGCACACAGTAATGCTTTCTTAGTCTTGGAAGGGAGGATGAGTATGGAAGACTGAAGAAAAAGCTAGGATGAGGACTACTGACCATAGAAGTTCATGAAAACACATAAAAAGTACATTGAAGTTGGAGGGTAACTCTTCAGATCATTACTCATACAAGTATTTGCTCCACATTTCATTAAAATGTCTGCTATGTCAAAACATTCCTTTCTATGAACATCTTTCTTTTACATAACTTTAGTGAGAAACCAAAGTCCTTGGTCTGCTAGTAGTATCCTCGTTTCATGTGCTGGGGTGCTGGTCTAGTGGGCGAATGATTCAAAGTGTCTGTCTTTTTATCTGTAGGAATCTGTCTCCTCATGACTAAGGAGTACCAGAACAATGTTATTTCATTTTCTGTTAGAATGCACTAAATAGTCAGAAATATAAACTCAACTTGCATTAGTAGCACCCATCATTTTGTAAGAAATGAGTATTTTAAAAGGCACTTAAGGTTTCAAGTACAAATTATTATTAATTAAATGCCATGAAAGGGATTGCTACATTTTATAGGCTCATTATATTAGGAAATTAAAGAAGACCAGGATGGAACATCTGGCTTGTGTTTGGAAATGTGTTTGATAGTATTTGATGAAGTTTCTCTCATTAAGTTTAATTGGGCTTGTGTGGCCACATTGTGGTTTTAGATAGAAACACCAGTAAACAAAGTTAATAATATACCAAAAAAGATGAAGGAGGGAAGTAGTCCTTGAGTTCTTGCAGGGCCAAGCTTAGTACATTAAAAAAACAAAACAAACTTGATTTTCTATTCTCCATGAAAAATTTAACTTTAAAATACAACTCTATTGCAGTTTAAATTTCTGTATTTGGAGTACATATGACAGGGGAACACTGGTGTTAAGTGTAACTACAGTAGATCATAATATTCTCACTATCTTAAAGATGAGGAACATTAGGCATATTGAAAAAACTGTCCAGTCCAGGTGCTCTGGAGAATTACTAATGGTCCAAAGGACAATGCGTATTCTCACCCAGACTAATAAAATATACTTCCCAAAAGAGTGATAGTATTTTTACAGTTTATAAGTTATACAAAGAATAAAATACAAAATATTTCAGAAACTTTAATCCATTTTTAAAGTCATTAAAATCCATGTATCTACATTAAAAGCTGCACAAATTTGACTTCATGCTGGGCACTTTTATTTATGGCTAAGGAAAAATAGAACCATAGCTTCTATTCAAAATAAGAAAACGTGTACGAAAACAATATTTCCTCATTAGACTATTTTCTATACCACTTGTGGTTGAGTGTAAGTTCTTCATAGTTTTCCTTTTCAACAGAGGTTAAAATTTTGTAATTCCAAACTAAAAATGGGACCTGAAATGAATAGACACTTCTCAGATGAAGTAGAAACAGCAAATAAATATGTAAAAAATGTTCAGCATCACTGGTCATATGAGAGGTTCAAATTAAAACAACACTGAGATTCCATCTCACTCCAGAAAGAATGGCTATCCTTAAGAAATCAACCAATAACAAATGCTGGTGGGGTTGTGGGGAAAAGGAACCCTTCTCCACTGCTGGTGGGAGTGGAGACTGGTGCAACCACTGTGGAAAGCAGTCAGGAGGTTCCTCAAAAAACTAGGACTAGAGGTTCCATTTGACCCAGCTATTCACCTTCTTGGTATCTATCCAAAAGAACTGACAGTATCACACCATAGTGACATATACACACTCATGTTTATAGCAGCACAATTTGTAATAGCTAAATCTTGGAAACAGCCCAAATGCCTATCATCAGATGAATAGATAAAGAAGATGTGGTTTTTCATACAATGAGTGCTAGTCTGCCATAAAGGATAGAGACATTTCTAGATAAATGGATGCACTGGAAGACGATATTCTTAAGTGAAATACATCGGACATAACATGTTTAAATACGGCATTGCTTCCCTAGTGTGAGACCCCAAATGTTTAAATAAGGACCAAAATGTATAACATATTGGGAAATGAAAAGACCAATAAGGGAGGGGGCAGGAGAAGGGGACAGGAAGGGAGAGGAAAAAAAAAAAGAGAATAGAAGGAAAAGAATGGGACTGGGTGTAGTAGCACACACCTGTAATCCCAGCACTTGGGAGGCTGAGGCAGGAGGATCGTCAAGAGTGAGGCCAGCTTGGGTTACATAAAGGAGTTCAAGGCCAGACTGAACTATACAGCAAGAACCTGTCTCAGGAAAAAAAAAAAAAGAAGAATGGAAATAAGCTTTTGTAAATAAGGCGGAGGAGAGGGGTTGAAGGGAGGGAAAGGGATTGGGAAAAAAAGAAGAATCAAGATATATTATGAACAGAACGAACTCCCTCTGATGAGTGTTACTATTTATATCTAAAATAAACCAATAAGAACAAAATTAAGCTCCAGATTCATAAAAAAGAAAAAAATTTTATAGTTCCAGAAATATAAAAGAGATAGTATTAAAATAGTTCTATATATTGGTTATCCTATCCCAAGGTCCTTCTATGCTTAACCTGTCGCGAGCTATAGTCTTTATAGACTATTTTGTAGACTATAGTCTTTATAGACTATTTTGTAAAGCAAGGCCTCAAAGTCCTTGTCTCTGGCATGTTTAGTATGGAATTTGTAGTTGGATGTCATTTGACCACTAGAAAAAGGCAGTCTCCAATGACAGCCTTATCAAAACAGTATATAGTAGGCTTTCTCTGCAGGGAATAGGAGTTGACTGAGTAAGACTGAAGTGATAATTTTTACCAGTTTTCTCAGAAATTATTTTCCCATCAAATATGGGCGATTGATGAGTATGCTAGGATTTTTCGTAGTTGGGTTTGGTTAAGGCCCCCTCAACCCCCTAGTAGAATTGATATGAGGGCTGAGGAGATGATTATAGGAATGAGCTGGGGTCTCCTTGTAAGTTTCAAATCAGGACCTAGTAAAAGGTGATTTTTAAGAAAAGACCATCAGTTTACTTAATTTTCAAGAAAAAATTTAAGTAAACATTTCTTTGTATTCTTAAATTTCAGTTTATTAGTACATAATGTGTACACTCCTTGTGTGAAGTTGGTACATGCACATAACTCATCTCAATTCCTTTTTCATCCCTGTCCTTCCCCTACCATTCCCTCCACCATCTCTTGATCCCTTTCCTTTTTTGGGGGTATATGTTTGCAGTACAGAATGTTTACAATCCTTAAGGGATGAAAAAAAAAAGGAAGGAAGGAAGGAAGAGAAAAAGAAAGAGAAAGAAAGAAAGAAAGAAAGAAAGAAAGAAAGAAAGAAAGAAAGAAAGAAGAAAAAGAAATTGAGATGTGTTATTCCTTTAATTTTACCATGCTCATTTTGTTTATGTTGTTTAGGGAGCTTTTTATTGTTCCTAAAATATTTTTAATAAGGTGAGATAAAAGATTCAATAGGGGTTTCATAATCCATTGTAGATGAAATCTCATTATTCATAGCATATAATTTGATTCTTATATAAGCATAAGTAATATTGTCTTTAGATAATTTGACTCTTTACAAACTGTACTATAAAATACTACTGAATACCATTTATTTTAACAGATACTTTTACGATTACCTTTATTAATGAATGATACAACATTTTCATGCATTGTACAATTTTATTCTAGTTTTGCTATTCATAATGTTTGATTCAGTTTAAACCAACAAATATTCAAGCCTACATGAGAGAAGTATGGAATGATATTACATTTTTATATAATAAGCTAATTTATTTTTTAACAGTAAAAATTAATACTGGGATTCAAAAACCTAAATTTTCAAAGTTACTGTTGATTTAACCAATATATTACTCAGGCCACGGGACTGCCCATTAATCTCTCTTGTCGGAGAGCAATTAATCTCTTGAACCACTTCTCCTCAGCTTCAGCTTTTTCAATAAATAACTGAAATAAAAAAGGAAAAGAAAAATATTATTATCTACCAATAACTTGGACTTGACTTAATATGATTGATACAAATTAGCTTTATAGAATATATTTTTTAGCTTAAGATTCATATATTGTTTAATCCTCTATGACCACTTAAAGTCCATCTCTTGGCAATTAGAAATGCTCAGAAAGTCTTAAGAGGACTAACATTAACACCACTGGTTAACAATTTTCATCCTGTGTTTCTGAGTTCATTTCCTACAACCCTTCTGCGAGACAAAAAGGAACTGAATTATTTCTTAAGACAGCAAAATATGGTATTAGTGACATGCTTACAGTCAAACGACAAACTAGAGCTAAGCCAGAATTAGAACTTCATGTCAGATTTAAAAATAAAAAACTCACAAAACTTCTTTTTGCTTTTTTTTTCTTGAACACAGAATACTACCACAAGACAGGCAGTATGAAGTGGGTGTATGAGATTCAAATATATGTAATAGGCTGGGAGGCCTATAGGTCAGTTGCCTATTATTAACAAATAAGAATACATGAATTCATTTGCTCCAATGGCCACCTTGGTGCTAGAACAAAAGGACAAGAGTTTAAATTAATTTCAGTTAACAAGACTTCAGTTGACACTCATAAGGTTTAAAAATCTTACATTTGGATGAGCCAGAGAATTGTCATCTTGGTACTTGATAGCAGTAGGGATGCTGCTGGGGTCTATTTCTTTTTCAACACTGGGTGGATCAGCAACTACAGAAGCTGGTCCTGATACTGAAGGTGTATGCTTCACTTCAGTAGGTTCCACTGACTGAAAGATCCAACACATAATAATTTAAACATAATCTGCTTTAATAACATTTCTGATACTAAATAATGATTGGTCAATTAGTTTCTTCTGAAATGATATCTACATCAAAAAAAGTCCTACATTATTGAATAAGAAACAATTATTCTTTAAATAAACAACACAAAAATGTTGGAAAAATGTTTATTATTTCTTATCATCAGCATAATATTTTTCTTAAGAAACCAGTATCAGTCTGTTATTGAAATATACAGTACACATATTCAGTGTCTAAATTCTTGTAAAATAAGCTTGCAACAAGTATTTAGTATCTAGTTTGCCTCCTTGGATATAAAAAGAAAATTAAAAGACAATCTTTTAAAAATGTATATATATAAACATTTAAATACAATCCACCAACCTAAAGTACATAATTCAATGGCTGTGTGCATACCCACAGAATTGTGCAATTATTATCATAGTCAACTTCAGGATATCTTTATCATCCCCCTAAAAAAGCCCTCCATATTCATGAGCAGCCACTCCCCGTTCCTGCCAACCTCGTGCCTAGGGAACCAACTAGTTTATTTTCTCTATGGATTTGTCTATTCTAGATATTTCACATAATATATGGCCTTTTGAGACGAGTTATTTCACTTAGCATAATGTTTTTAAGCTCATCTATGTTGCAGCATGTATCAGTACTTCATTCCTTTTTACTGTTATTAATATTCCACTATATGTATCTACCATATTTTATTTACTCATTCATCAGACCATGTACTCGTAGGTTTTTTAAGGTTGTGTAAGACATTTAAAAATCAAAGATTGGAAAAATATTGTGACATAGTCTGGTAAGAAATAAAACTAGAATTTCTTCTACCTGCTAGAAACTGTAGGTACTCATTTAACTCCACATTTATTGAGTGTTCACCTTGTGACATGCATGTACTATATGCTGGGGACACAAAAGACTAACTAGTCCTTGTTCCTGCATTTAAGGAGCCAACAGTGTAGTGCTTATTTAGGTAAGTTTGAATATCTTCCATGAGAAAGGAGGTGGCCAGGAAATTGATTCAAGCAAGGTTGAAAGAATGAGATGAATTAGAAAGAATCTGAAATTTAAAACAGAAGTACAATTTTAAAAAGACAAATGGGAATTAATTACACTATGTAGCCTTGTCCTATATCTGTTGGTTTTATACCTATCTTTCTTATTCCATTTTTTTAAACTTATCTACTTCAGAATGTTAACTTCTTTGAAGCATAAAACAGATGTCACTGGGAAAAATTTCTGGATAATGATATATGCATAGTTAGTCCTTTCTTAATTTGTCTTACAATTGGATATGCATCTATTTTACCAGTACTGTTGAGCATTCCTAATTGCTAAGTACTGGGTCCATATGGAGAATAAAATAGACATGGTTTCTGAACCAAGTGGAGATTATAGGCTGATCATGGAGTTGCATAACAAAATAAATATACAATCAGAAATTGTAGTATATGCTATCAAAGGATAAATAAGGTGCTGATACAGAGAATGATGGAGATTGGAGAGAGGGATCTACTTTAGAGTGGGTGGTTAGGAACATCCTCAAGAAGTAAAAGTAAAGACCTAAAGAATGTGAGAACAAGGCACACAAAGTAAAAGAGGGACAGTACTTTGGCCAGACAGATCAGTGAGTACAAAGACCCTGAAAGGAAAGGGTCAGAAAGGAGGTCCCAGTAGCTTGTAAGCAATAAGTAAAAGGGACACTTGGAACACTGAATCCCAGAACTTGGGTCACTGCTTCCTAATCTCAGCCACACCACCACTCTGCATAGGTATTACCTCCTAGCCACAGCAGGAAAATGATACCAGGTAGAAAGCTGGAGAGTTGTGGGGGTTCATCTTTTGTTGCCCTTCTCTTAAGATTGTCAGCCTGTTCGACACCTGAAAACAATAATGCTTCACACAACTGGTCAATTTCTGTAAGTTGTTTACATTAGAAGGGAAAGTTTGATACCACTTATTATGTGATGATTGATAGCAGAAGTCATATTAATTTTTGATGTCAAGATCTACCCCTTTTTAGTATGTATTTTATTGAATTACACATATTTAAAATTTTTATGTTAATAAAAGCTGGTCTGTATCCACAGAAGAGAGTCCTACTCATGTAGACAAAAGGACCCTGAATGGTAGGCCTCTGAGCAGTTATCAAGTATGTTTAGGAATGCTAGCAAAGTAAGAGAAATCTACTCTACAAATTGTTTTCAAAGGTGGAGGTGCTATAAATTCTAACACTTACTAATGTTAATTTTAAGCATAATATTAGCTTTTGTAGACATTGAAAGAAATATTGAATTTCATTTGACAGATTTATTTTTGTATATTGGAGCAAATAATCCTCCCCTCTAGGTTTCCAAACATTTATATGTCTCCAGTACACTGGGCCTGCAAAGTATATGACCCCAAGTAATATACTGACCCTTTAAAAAACTGAGGATATTTAATAATAAAGCTCAGTATTCTATGTTGGGAAAGTGGCAGGTATACCAATCCAACAAAGCCTAGGAAACTGATTTTTGGTAGTCTATGTAGTCCTGTAATAACTATAGGAGCAAGTAACTGAACACATCTCAGGCATGTTACATAGGGCTGAGGTAGAAGACTGACAGTCCATGTTCAACTGCCTTGAAAAGATATGGAGTGCTGTTATTAGTTGTCAAAGATGTGGATCCCACTTCTTCAGGTCAGAGAAATATAATTATATTATATAAGTCAATTAATTTCATTCTGTTTTTGCCTATATGATAGATTAACATTTTTTGAGAAGTACATATAAACATATAAGGCAAAGCTCTCAAAGGTTAGGATGAGAGAATGGAAATTATTATTCAATAGTAAATGATTTAAAAATTGGTGGACATAATCAATTACTGCTTCTTTTTTAAGTGAGGACAAGTATAAGAGAAAATTTTGCCTTAATGATAAAAGAAACTCAACATGGGTACCACCACAATTTCTGGTTTTCTGTGACACTGCCACCTGGTGGCTCAGTTTAGGAAACTTAGTTTTATCATGCACTTCCAAGTAAAAGAACAAAAGCCAGTGCTGCATGGGATTATTTACCCTTCAACTGAACACAGGCTGATTATTTCTCAGCTATAATAATATTAGGTCTGAATAATTGATACTAAGCATATCTAGGACAGCTGTTTGAAAACAAACTTCATCTTGGCTCCTAAAGTTAATGAAGTAGCAGGAGCTATCAGATTCTCTATCCACTCAGGCAAGAGAAATGATTTCAGAGAGTTCAACTAGTTAAATCAATATGTGTTTCAGGAGACACAGTGTCTAGCGTGTCATTGGTAATAGCCATTTTCTTCTTGTAATAGCTCCCTAGCTTAATTAGTGGAATTAACGCTGCTGGAGAAGACTGTACCAACTGAAGGGGTGGTTGGTATAGAACATTCTTTCTTAGAGATACAAACTGTATACCACAGTGCGTAGCACTGTCAAGAAGGGAAAGACGCTGAAACTTGGGCCATAGTAATGTAGTCCTCAAGAGAGTTAATATTTGCTATCTAAAATACTCAAGATAATTTACTTCTTTTTGCTAAGTAATCTCCTGATAAATAATTTAGCTTCTTGGGCATCTTGAATCCTTGCCTTATGTTGCAGACACAGACATTTCAGGAACTAGAAATGGATATCATTTTCTAAACTAATAAATTGTCTCTCATATTTTAGTCAAGTGTGAAACTATTCACTGTTAACCTATCACTGCTCCTTTGATCATTTTAAAATGTAGTTATTAATAAAAGTTCAGTATTGAATGACTAAGACTTTAGACTGCAGTACATTCACCAAGGCCATCTTCTGAGACTTTTTAGCACATTCTCCTGTTGAAACTATTTCTTACTTTTCAATGCATACTTTCATTCATGAAGAAGAGGTATTGAGTTAAAAATAAGTTTAAAGGGAACATTAATAGTACCGACTATAAAAGAGTAAGTATTTCTGCAGAAAGAAAATGCTAATTGATTATGAAAAAATATAGTTAGAACTGAGAAGTCACAATGAACTTTAGGAAACAAATACTTGAAAAGCCAATTTTAAAATAAATTGTAGTTCATCTATTAGGACAGATGAATGTGCTTTCACTATGAAACAGTAAGATATTAAATAAAATGGGTCACAGTAAGATATTAAATAAAATGTCCATTTCATGACCCCAAGATTTAGGAATTATGATGGAAAACTACCAAAAGTTTAATGTAGTCAACATGATGACAATCCAGGGACTACAGATTATCAAAGGCTACCTAGTTCTGTGCTTGGTATATATCACATACTCAAGTCATGCCTCCTGAATGAATTATTTAAAAAAAATGGAAATGAAAAGTCTTTCATCTCACTAATAATAAAGGAGTGCTAATGAAAACAACGTATCAATTTTCACGAGTTAGGTCAATAAACATAAAAAAGCTTGAGAGGACTTTGAGTTAACCACAGTGTAAGAGATAGGTATCTCTTTGTACTTTTGAGTGGAATTTGAATTGGTGCAATATTTTTGGAAGTTGAATCTGGAAACATGTTAAACAATGTAACCTATAACAAGTAACTCCATCTTGAAAAATTTAATAATCATGGATATTTGCAAACATATATGTGGTATCTCAAAACTTACAACTATTTAAATATGTAATATCAGAGTGAAAGCAAGTGAATTATTACATTTGTCCTCAGGATATTTATAGCTGTTAATATATTTATAGATATATAATATTTTATAAGTGGTAATTATAATTATGAATGTGTTTAAAGAATACATCTATTTCCTAGACTGCCTTTTCAAGGCAAATACATGTAGTCTTTAAACACATTCATAAGAACAATTGTATTAATGAATGAAAGGATACATAAAAAGTTCAGTAGAAATAAAATGTCAAAGCTGCTTTTACTGTAGTTGACTAAGAAAAACACTTAAGCAAAGGATGGAAATATATGTTACTCTTTGGAAACACTTTTATCATCTGAAGTCCTTTCATCTGTCAATTCAAAAAGTAGACATCTATATCTAAAAGATAACTGTATATGTTTAGGAAATGTGTATTACTATAATAGAACCATCATGGTGACATCTTAATCTTGGTAAATTATAATAAAAATGGCATCAGATCCATTTTTACACTATATTTTATATAAGTTGAAGTGGTTCTCACTGATTGATTCTCTCAATAAAACTCTCTCAACCTACTTCATCTGTTGGAAGATGCACTTATATCTAACTAAAATCTACTAATAAAGCATATCTTCAGTCAGAATCCAAAGGTTTATTCATAATGCTTGTATGATAACTTACCTTTTTGACTTCTTTACTTGATCTGAATGTCTGCTGAACAAAAGAATCACTTTCAATAGCTTCAATTTCTTTTACTCTTTTTACTTGTTCTACCAGGGTGGCTTGGTCTAAAAAAAGAGGGTATAATGTCAGTGTATTTTGGTGTAAGCTTGTTAACAACACAACAGCTAAGCAGTTCTTTCTTTCTAAGAAGAATCTTTACTACTTATAAAATTTAAATGGGCGAAAAGATACTACATTTCACCAATAAGAAGAAACTTTTTTTCCTTTGAGGTTCACAAATACAACATTCACAGGAACAAAGTCTCTCACCTAAAACCTAAAATATTGCTGAGAAAGCATAGCTAATTATGATCTCAGTTAATCTAGACTAATATGGAAGGAGGGTTTTAAATCTTTTTTAAAACATTTTAATATGGAAGTAAATATGAAAGGGATAAGAGCAAAATGAATCTTCATCTGAATCTCACTGCTCAATTTCTAAAATCATTAATTTTCTGTTACTCTCATATAACCTATCTATTCCCCCTCAATATGTTTTCTGATGGGAACCTAGAATACTTAACAGTAAATTTCAGACAGCATATGACATTATTCTTGAGTATTTTAGTAGGCATCTCTGGCAAACAAGGATTTAAAATAACATCAACAACATATAGTACAATTTCATACTTCCAAATATTATTGACAATTTCTTAATATCATTTACATAGTCTGTGATTAATTTTAATTACTTATCTTAAAAAAGACTTTACCATTCCCTTTTTTGAAATACATATAAACAAGGATCATACATTATACTTGATTGATGAGTATCATAAATCTCTTTTCATTTATAGTCCACATCCTTCCCTTTCATTGACACTTATTTTGAAAAAAGTGGGTCATTTATTCCATAAAATTTTCTACATTCTGGATCTGAATGATTTCATACTCATAGTGCTATTTAACATGTTCTTAAATTATCCATATTTTGAGTAGACGAGTAATTATATCTTAAGGTCTCATTACATTTAGGTTCAATTTCTTTTGATCAAGAATTATCATAGATACTGCTATGTAATTCCTCTTGCATCATGTCAGTATGTGCCTTCTCCACCTTAGTGATGCTAAGATTGATCAGTGTGTCCAAGGTGTTTTCAGCTTAACCGTCTCATTGTAAGGTTTGTCGTCAGTCTTTCACACAATAATCTGGCACTTTATTGCTTCTTACATCAATTGTTTCATTAGAGATTGTTGAATGGTAATTTTCTAATCCTATTATTCCTTTCCTTATTTATTAGCTCTAATTTTCTATAATAAATTTAAAACATTGATTATTTAGTGAGTATGAAATACAGCTTTATAGGAAAGTTATAAAATTGTTTCATTTTTTTTCTCTGTATCCATTTTGGTTCAAAGGTGACCAAAAATGATCATTATGAATTCAGAATACTTATATACAGTATTTAATATATTTCAGTCTATGATAATTATTCTCCTACTTTGATGCTTAAATTGTTTCAACTGTGAGCAGTAGGAGCCTCTTCAAATTGGCTAACAATCACTTATAGTTAAGGTATGACAAGTTATGGTACAATCATTGTATAGTTTCTGTCCCAGACATAAAGATTTGTGCTTTCTCCAAAAAGCCTGGACTCCTTCTAGCGAAGAAAGATATTTAGATACAATAATCCAAGCGCTAGAGGTGTTCACTGTCACTAAACTGTCACTGCTTCTCAGTCTTTTGAGTGAGTGGGATGAGAAATACACATTTGTAAAAGAGAAAAATTAATTGGAGTTCATGCTGACACTACCAACAAGTTAAAGATTATAGAATTTTTGGTAGAAGTCTTTTAATTTTATATTTAGGTATTTTCCTCTAAGTCTTAAGGCCTTAATAATCAAAAGTATTCATTTGTGTTTCCTAGCATGTATTAGTTTCAAAATAACAAGACAACCATAATAATTAACAACGTATATTAATATAGTTTAAAATTTCTTTGCAGTCTTTTTGACCTTAGGATTTGCTTTGCCTACCAACTGTTAAAACACTATGCTCTTAAGTGGCTTGAAATCATCCTTCCTGTGATTACACTATCAACTTGGTATAGTTAGGTTCATTTATTTTAGTTGTTTTTGATAATTAGATCTTGTTTTGTGACTTAAGGTCAAAATTTAAAACATCATCATCCAGAGGAATTGAGGTTTCCCTTTGTATCCCATGCCTCTACTTTTCTCTCACAAGGAATCATTTTTATCAGGCTTGGGCTTATCTTTCCAATGTTTACTTCTGAAAATATAAGTATATATTCTCTTCTTGCTTGTTACACAAAATTAGTATACTACACACTCTTATGTATACTGCATTTTTTCACTCAATGTCTTCACTAAACTCCATAGCAGCTTAGAGACTTTCTGCTTCTATTTTACACCCGCACAGTAATCTTTTATAGTTCTAACATTTTTTTTCTACCAGTGCTTACTGGTGGTTGAGCTGTTTTTGCTTTGTTTTTGCTTTAATAAACAATAATATGCATGTGTCCTTTCATTATTTTGCATGTCCTTTTTCACATTTGTATTAACTGAGTGGAAAATCTGTACTGTAGCTCCCACCCTTGCTGCTTCAACTCTTGCTGCAAGTTAATACAAATACATAGTTGAATTAGGGGCCATTCCATACTCAGCTAAGACACCTAGAACTTTTGGGATTTGGATTTCATGGGCAATGACTGGATTTGCTTTTTAAAGAAACAACTATAGTCACTGGTTTGAGAAGGTGGAATTACTTGCATCAAAGTAAATTTTACATCTCCGCAGTTCTAAGCTGAAAAAAATGTGGCTATAGACATAACTATAAAGAGCATGAAAATAAATTTTATTTCAAGAGTTAAATAAGAATTAACATTTTATTTAAAATATTTGTCTCAACTTTTGGCCAACCACAAAATATAATTACATAGTCTTGGGCAAGCTTCAGTTTATTTATGGGAAATACAGCTCCTCTGAAGATGTGCCCTTGACAGCTGTAACTAGTCTTTTCTCATGTGACAAACAGTATATGGAATGCTTGGAAGTAGCAGCTGCCACAGATAATATTCCTATCTTTGGAAAAATACATTTTTCTACATAAATACTGTCAGAATGCCATAGAAGAGCAAATAGTTCTAAGTGCTTTAGACTAAAAGCTTGTCTAGGTTTTAATTATGCAGTATACCAACTGAGCAGGAGAAATGAGAAATATTTTGTCCAGTTAATTAATCAATATTAAAACATCCCTAACCAGTGGGTAATTTTTAAATTAATAATATTATAGTAATATTAATATAGCAGAGAAAAGTCATAATGGGTACCGGTCCACGTGATTCAACTTTAATGTCAATATGAAAACACTGTTTGTATAGGTCCTAATTAGTTTCACTGGCATTCTTTCACCATCACTAATTCTCAATGAAAAGACATTATTCCTGACTTCAGGATAATGTCTCATATGTATCAACTACCGGACCTCTTTGGGTTTTTTCCATAACATATTCTCTCATTTGGATTTGCAAAGCACATCATTAGTATTAAATGTCAGAGGTGAACTCACAAACAGTACTGACGTCGAAAGCTTTCAGAGTTTGTAGCTTTAAATTTGGAAACACAACCAGCTCCTAATACAAATAAAAGTGTTATCATAGAAGCTGGCCAAAGGACCAGTGTGCTTATTAAAACAGCATTGTAGAAATTATAAAGGAAAGAAGGGAGAAGATTAGAGAAAGCAGAACATTATCTTTGTGCTTCTTTAAAAATCACCTCAGGACTAACAAAGTACAGAGCACATAGAAGAAAGCCAGTACGCCTGACTCACAATACGAAAATAAACCAACATAGCTTTTATCTTTCAATATGGGAACCATTTTACTTGTCATAACGGAGTGATAGCTAAATTAAAATTTGAAAGATTCCTGATATTTTCAGCTTGTAATAGCTTAGCACTGTGTTGTCTGAAAACAGCAAACATAAAAATACATTAAATTGCTCTGTACTCAGAATTCTAATACCAATGTCCACAAATGTATATCTCAAGTATAATCCTGTCATTTTAGAAGCTGAAGAAAACATATCAATAATGTATATTACATTGCTTTAAATTCAGTTTCTTATGTTATACATGTCAATTTATTTAAAAATCCTGTACCAATTCTAAGATTGGGAAAAATGTGACTTAACGCTAGTTCTGCATGAATATCTAGCCTACAAAATATCTTGTAATCATTAGCCACGAGATAAAAATAAAGACAAGTATACTCTTACTGGGAGAATCAAAATTATTTGATGCTTTAAAACATTAACATGGTAATAAACATGAAGGAAAAATATCCATTAGCACTTAATGATTTTTATAAACACATTATTAAATAAAATGACCTCCATATGTTTGTCAGATGTCAGTGGAGTATTTCACAGTAAAATAAAAAATGGAATCAGAAAGCCATGTCACTAGAAACTACAAAAATCAATACTAATTCACTGAAAATAATTTTTTTATGATAAAAATAAAAATAAAATGTTTTATTAGTTATTGTTGAGGTTATATTATTATAAATTAGGCTCTCCTACTACTTAAAAGTCCTTTTTGACAATTAATTTCATGTTATAACATCTACAGTTTTCTTTGAATACATCATGAACTGTTACACAAATTTAAAATTACTAAATAAAAATGACCAGATCTAATGTAAACTTTTCATTTAAAAGACAAAAATTTTAGTCAGTACTTACATGTAGATTTCAAACAGTCAAGAACCTCTAATAGCAATGCTAAGCTGCCAACAGCAGATGGCAGTATTGCTCTGGATGTAATCAGAATAACGGCAACTTGATTTTCATGAAAGATACCTTAAACACATACGAAGAACTCATCTCCAACTGATTCCTTCTGAATATTAATATTTTATGAATTTCCCCAAAGTTAAATGCATTCTATGTTACAAAGAATTTGGGTCAGTTGGCCCAGCTATTCAGTTACTTATGATATGCTTCCAGGAAAAAAAAAATTATACACTAATAGTATTGCTGCAAACATATGAATAATACAAAAGACTATCTTATTATCAGATTAAATTGACTCAAATCTTAGTCAAGAATGGAAAATAGCTATGAAATTCCCTTTTATGGTACAAGGTAGATATTTTTTAAAAAAACCTCTGTAATGTAAAGCATTTTCAAGTGCTTTACAAGAATAAAAAAAGGCAAACAACAGTGAACTTATATGGTAAAGATGGTTAGTCAATAAAATTTGTAAGCACGTAAAATGTTTCATAAAGCTTACTTGGGATTCTAAAGTTATTAAAACAATTTCTCATGAACACAAATTTTAACAAAACACAGCCACTGCTTTACTTTTTTAAATGGAACATCTTTAATGTTTCTTTAAAAAATTATGCAAAGCATATAATTAGAAATCCATCCAATCTCAACATTTAAAACTTGTTCATAAGATCAGTATCCCTGGGAATAAATTTAAAGAACTGACATCCACAAGACTTAAAAGGTTAGAAACTTTCTTAGGTGGAATCCTGCTTGTCTATTAAGTCTTCTGGAAGCTTACGCCATGGTACCAAATCATGCAAGTCGCGAAGGCTCCTGAAGTCTCATTTAGGACTTCTCTCCTCCAAGAGTGTCCAAGACAAAGTTATCTTGCATTAAACTGTTTAGTGCATCAGGTTAAGAAATAGAAATAACTTTAATGTTACGGTACCAGTGAAAACTAATTTTGGTTAAACATTTAAAGAAATGCAAGTGATTTGCACATCAGACTAGGTTTTATTCAAGGCAAAATCCACACCAACTGCCTCATTTAGTTTTCTCACATCTCACCTTTCTTATTATTCCTTGTCATTTAAATCTATACCTAAAGTCTATGTTTTGATGATGCTTTTCCTTGCCATTTCCAAGAAAAAGGCCTCTTTCACAATTCATTTGGTTCTTGGCATATGTTACACTGATAGTAACCTTTTTGCAAATGAAAGCTTCATTTCCCCAGCTAGAAGGGACATATCTCTTTGCGTTACCTCCAGAGTTTAGTGGAAGATGATCTATTATTAATAAGCAGTCAATGCACTTTTATCAAATAACTGAAAATTAAAGGGCATTTAAGTAATCATTAACAAATAAAACACCATGGGGGAATTTAAAGGATTAGAAATTGTAAGTTTTTGTACCTTAAAAAAATGAAATGTCTCCAAATAATTAGTTTTAAGGGCTCTGGGTTCACTATGCTTGGGTTAAGTCCTGTCTTTGCTATCAGGAGCTGTCATGGACTTGAGCAAATGTCCGTGGCATGCGGATAAGGGCCAAACACTGTAGGATGGCTGAGACATTCCCTCCTCACACTCCCTCTTTCTCCTTTGAAATATTCGACCACATTCAACATACACATCACGGCTTTAGAGATTAAATAAGAGTTTCGTTCCTTACGGAGTTTATGTTTTAATGAGGGAGACGAACAATGAACAAATAAACAACATAATACCAAGGAAAACAGAGCAGGGTAAAAGGCTAGAAAGGAGGACAGCTGTTCCTGCTGGGGCAATCAGGGAAGAGCTCCCTGAAATGGTGACATTTCTGTAGAGACAAGGGTGATGTGAAGCAATCACCATGAAAATTTGGGAGATAACACCTGTGCTCACTGCAGAGTGAGGCAATCATTAAAGGCATCTAATAAATGATATATATTAAGTAAAAGTGCTAAAGTGCTTATTTAATAATAATATTAAAGATATGGAAGTTGGCTAAAAAGTTAGAATCTATTCATTTCTAACAGTATAATTTAAAGTTGGCAACCTTTTTTGGGTTCAGTCAGGTAACAATTATTGGCTTTGACTCACATATCTTGCAGTATATCTGTGGGGTGGCAGAACAGAAGAGAGGTAACGGAAGCAGTAGACAACAGACCTGTGCACATCTCTGAGAAGGCCCAAAAGAGCCATCTCAATCTTATCCCATCCTGACTCACTGGATGCTCGGGGCTGAGTCAGGAAGCAGAATTTTTGCTGATCCGAGTTGCAGTGATTTGGTAAGTAGGACCTTCTGCTGCTTGCTCACAGATGTCTTATCACACAAACTACACCAAGTAGGGAAAAACCATGTTTTAAAAGCAAACATGTTTTAGTTTAGTGTGGATAAGTCCAAAGAAATTCTGGTTTTGGTCAATATTTGTACTATTTTACTTGTGGGGAAAGTCAAGGAAACTAATTTTTCATTTAAATGGTTGTTTAAAAAGTCAGATGAGCTGTTTTAGTAGCAGAAGCAGCAAAAGAAGCGGCAATGAAAACTTAATATTTAAGGCACTCTGTGTTAACTACTCCACACAAATTACCTCATTTAACTATCAAAACTGCATGAGACAAACCAATCATTCTCAGCATAAGATGAGAAACTGAGGTTGATGAGTAATTTACCAAGGTCACATGGTTAGTCGGTGGTAGAACTGGGATCAAATCCCTGAATTGCGATTTAACAATTATTTTCCAGTGAAATGAATTTTTGCTCACTCCTGTCACCCAACAAATTATTCCCTCTGCCTTATTTATTAGAAATAATGAACGTTTTTGGTACTGTTCTTATTCTGCACTTTAATATTTATTCACTCAGTAAAATACAATACAGTCTTTACATGCAGAGGAGATGTCATATATATATATATATACTATCTTGATCTTCTGGTATTATCTTGAGCTAGATTATTGATATATATATTTTCAGAAACCTTCAAATCTAGAGAAAATGTTTAAAGAATTATATACGTCCTTTTCTGAAATGCTTTATAATTGAATAAAAGTTTCCAGAAAATGTAACATTTCTCCCTTAAGCCTATAAACAACCAAAGTAGGAAAGTGAAATTATCACTTTAGAGTTGTTCATTTACTGTACAGAAATTATTGTTGCAAAAAATAAAATGACTTCTGTGAATTTGTGTAAACCAGTAAGCACTACGACGTTCAACTACATATACTATTGCTTTATGTTTGCTCCAAATGTAAGAAGCCTGGGTAGTCAAAAAGAGTGCCAAGAAATAATAATTCCAATAAAACTAAAGCTATTTGAAGTTTTTATTTTTAACAGGGTAGAAACAAGGAATATAGTGTGAGGTAAAACAGGTCAGAATATAGAATCTACAGCTGCTGTTCACTGTCCATTTTAATTTCAGAATTCTGACTGACTCTAATTAAAATTCTATAGATGGAAGAGTTGTGTGTTTCTAAGGAACTCACAGTGAATGCTGTCTGCCAGCCATCTCCAAACACCCCATAACCACACACAACTTGCCTGTCAGGAGAGCTAATGCAGACATCGCAGGGCACACCACATTTGTCACTGTGGCTAATATCACAGATATGCAGCTCTTTTTTCTTTGCACACAAAAGCAAGATATGTAATTCAATGCTCAATTTACCCTTGTCGCGCAGGAGATTTTTCCCCGCTAATTGATAGAAATTAAGCCATTAATCAAGCCACTAGCCATCATTCAAACCAGGAAAGATGAATACAAACTTTCATCATAACCACCTTCCCCATTTTAGTGTTCATTAGCATTAATTTTTAATGCAATTATGCTATTCTTTTACGCTGAGCTCATAAATTACTGCTCTTTTGTTGCTGGCTGGCCTTGTAAAATCCAAACTAATGCTTTGTGCTCTGATCTTAAAGGCAATTACCAGGTTCTTCTATCTTTTAAATCTCTGCATCCTCAATAATCTTTATATATAACAAACAACTATGACTGACTATGCTTGTTTTTTAATGCCTCTATATAAATCTCTGTGAATATATATAGTTAAATGTATCTATAATAAACATATGAACACATACCACATATATTACAAAATGTAGGTATTAATATAAAAACAAGACCTCACAAATTTCATGTTGACATTTAGGTTCAAATATAAGGCTATCTTTATGATAAAAATGTAATATATTATTGTACTCAAGTTATACTTTCTATAGCAAATTAGAGAAATAGTGAAATTGGAGAATGGTTTATAATAGTGGCTGATTATTACAAACATATTCGAGGGTAGAACTACTAATAGAAAGAATACCAAATTTGAAATCTCTTGGTTCGATTACCTAGAATTAATGTCGTAAGTTTAAATTCTCATTTAAAAAAAACTGAACTGAAATTTGATAATCAATGAGACAGAAATAGAGTAATAGAAGATTGAGAATCATTTATCCAAAAGTATGTTTGTAAGTGCATATAACTCCAGAGGCTCATATTTTGCAAAGTGGAAACATCAAGTTACTGTATTAGAGAATGGTAATAAAATGAAAAGACAGACTTTTTCCAGAAATATTGAACCCAGGGGCAACATATGCACTTAGTTTTCTATTTCAGAGAAGGTGATAAGATAGTTTTCCCTTATATTTTCCCCAAAGCACTGGTTGTGCTTACTTTTAGGTACAAAGCAGTTTAGAACAACACTCCAACTTTTTTCTTGCATCGTCTCAAAAATGCCTTTAACTTTGTGAGTTGTTATGTTGTGGTGCGCACTAGCTAGAGTAAATGTGTGGCATTAAAATTAATGAAATAAGGCTTACCAGGAAGATGTTGGCAGTGCTGGTGTTTGTGTCCAGCCCAGTGCTGAGTTGCACAGTGGCAGCCTACCCCTAATACCACTGAACAGGGGGAGGTGTTGCAAAGTGTACTCAGGAGTTTTCTACCAAAAACAAATGAGTGAAAAAACACGTTTTGGGTCATCAACTTAAGATACAGAGAAGATAGTTGGTCTCATTTCATCCTGTATTTCCTCTCATGGCTATTCTTTGCTAGTTTTCAATTTTAATAAGAAGTCTTACACATGGAATTATAAGCAGTAAGGCTGAACTCTATAAGAACTTGAAGTCTTCAACCAGGGGACTTATGCCAGGAAAAGTAGATAATCTAAATTCAGGGTATCCTTTATGACACAAATAGGTATCTGAACATTTAAGTAGTCAGTATGAAGTTACAATTCTAATACCTCTTCTTATGAACATGTTGTGTTTGCACTCAGAAACTTTAGAGGAAATAGTTCACAGGCCCATGTGGCTTAATTTCTCTAAACATGCTGATAAAAATACTAGGCGTTATGGTTTGGATGGTGACTGTGTTATGGGGCTACAGATGACTTGGTTTTAGGAGGCTGAGCCTAGCTGGAACAAAGAGGATGGCTGGGGAGTGCCGTGGAAGGTTGTACCTCCCTCCTTGGCTCCTCCCTTCACTTGCTGCTTCCTGGCTGCCATGATGTGAGCAGCTTTCCTCACAGACTTTCTGCCATGGAGCCAGCCCACCAGATACTGTAACTGTGCGCCAAAGTAAACCTCTCTTCCATTAAGTTGTGGGCATGGAGTGTTAGGTCCCAGCAAGGAGAAAGTATCTAAGACGCTGGGGTTCGGAAACTGAAAATGAAATGAATTCAGCTAACATGTTTGTATGTGTGGGGCTAGCTAAGTGCTGGATATTTTTTGTTTGAAAGAAACATAGTTTTTGGCCTCTAAGAGTCCATCGGCAAAATAGAACTGATTCTAATTTGAACTTTGATTTGCGAGCAGTTGTGAGTTGACTGTATAGTTGGCAGGCACAGTGATTTGTTGTGTTTACAAAGTGCCTTTAAACCAGAGAAGTTGTAATTTTTATTGTTCTTGTTTTTTTGCTCTTTTTGAGACAGGTTTTTCCACACACTTCAGTCCGGCCTTGAACTCACTTTGTAGTCCAGGCTGGCCTCAGCCTCCCGAGTAACGGGATTTTTGTGTTTTGTGTTTTTGAGACAGGGTCTCGCTGTGTAGCTCAGGTTGACCTTGAGTTCTCTATGTATTCCAGGCTGGCTCAGAACTTGAGGCGATCCTCTTACCTCAGCCTCCCAAGTGCTGGGATATAGGTGTGCGACACCACACCCAGAAAACTAATTTAAGACATACCATAAGAGCTATTGTTGGGATACAAAACCCAACAACCCAAATACAAGTCTTTATATTTAAATTTCATATGCTTCCCATTGTACTAGGTAGTATGATAATCTGTGAAATCTCTGACAACTTTACAAGATGAACAGCTGTGATTTATGTGCTTATGTTACATTCCTAGCAATTTTGATCCTTTAAACAGAGATGGGATGGGGAAGACGGTAACAAGGGGGAGCAAAACTAATTTCTCTTTTTAAGAGCATAATATTTTGGTTAGTAATGTAGGACATCATATACAAACATAAGATTTAAAGAAACCACTAAAAACTTCAAATTACATTTACTGAGGCATAACTTGTCTAAAATAACTGCACTCACCTGGATAAATGTTAAACTGGGGTAAGTTCCACCACAATCAAGATATAGAATATCCTCACTGCCACCCAAGATTTCTTTTTGCCCTCCTGCAGTCAATCTCTACCTCTCCCTGCACTCAGACAATTACAGATCTGCTTTCTACCACTAGCCTGAGTTTTCAAGACATTTCCTATAAATTGCATATTCTTTCATATCTGACATCTTTCATTTAGCATAATGCTTTTTAGATACAGAATTCTACTACATGAATATATACTTTTTAAAAAATCCATTTATTCATTGATGGGAACATTTGGGTTTAGTTTTTGGCTTTTGAGAATAAAGTTACTATAATATGCATGTACAAATCTTTGTGTAGATATGTGTTTAACCTCCTCTTGGGTGACTAATACTATCCTAACGTCTGGGTTGTATAAGTGTATGTTAAATTTTATAAGAAATTGTCACACTATTTCAAAAAATGGCTGTATCAATTTACATTCCTACCACAGTATATAACAGCACAATAATGGTTACTCTATATCTCAAAATTTGGTATTATCAGCTTTTAAACTGTAGCTTTCTAATGGATATGCTGTAGTATGTTCATTGCTGTTTTAATGCACATTTTCCCTGATGGCTAATGACATTGACTAATTTTTTTCATGCAATTATTGGCCATTCATTTTTCTCTGAAAGGAGTGCTCAAGTCTTATCAATTTTTATAACTGGATTGCTTATCTTCTGATTATTGAGTTATAATACTTCTTTACATATACTGAATACACATCCTTTGTCAATGTGTATTGCCAATATTTTTCCCACTGGACTTTTTTTTTAACTTAATGGCATTTTTCAAAGAGCAATTATTTTCATTTAAAAAGTCTCACTTATCATTTTGAAAAATCATTTGTCTTATCCAAGAAATTTTTCCTAACTGAAGGCTGCAAAGATTTTCTCCTATATTATCTTCCAAAAATTTTATAGTTTTAGCCTTTATAGATTAAAAAACATTTCAAATTAATTATTATACATGTTAGGCAAGAGTCAATGTTTATTTTCCCCCATTAAGGTATCCGTTTTTTTCAGTGTCACTGTTGAAAAGACGTTCCTTTTCCTACTAAATTGCATTGGCAGTTTTATTGATAATTAACCAGCCACATATGCCAAGTTTAATTTCTAGTGTCTTTAGGTTGTTTCATTTATCTATATGTTTTTCCTCACAGTAATCTAAAGTGTTGGTTACTGTAATTTTATATAGTAAGTCTTAGAATCAGGGACTGTAAGTTGCCCAGCTTTATTCCTCTTTTAAAAAATGCATTGAAATTCAAGATTATTTTCACTTCATATAAAATTGATTCTAAGTAGAAACTTCACTTCTAACACTTGAGTTTAAATTTTAGTACCAGGATGTAAATAATACAGAACAAAATTCGATTTTACTAACAGGTTGCAGTACAAGTGATTAATAGAATTAGAGACTTTCCAAATGTGAGTCTTTGGTATATGTAAAATAATAAAAACTACGTATGTTACTTAAATCAACTTTATAAAAATAATTTTTGGGAACTGACTGAGTTGTAAAAATGTTATCTACACAAATAGACATTTCTATTGCAAATTTTAATTTCTTTTGATTTTAGAATCAAGTGAGTCACATTTGCATTATTTTATAAAGGAATTGTCACATAACAAGATAATGGTATAAAGGACTAGAAAATATTGATGCTAAATTGCTTTTTTGGGGGGAATATCAGTGAATGTAGTCTAGAATGTATTGAGGTATCACTGATAACAGAAAACCCAAAAGGGATAATAAGTATGGTAAGTTAGTACAGCAAGCAAGTTTCACAGGGCTTTAGAGAACCAAAAGTGAGTACACGTGTGTACAATATTTTACTTGTACATTTTATGTGGTGTGAAAATTTGATACATGTTTATAATGATTGAGTGAAAATAGTTAACATTTCCATCTTTATAAACATTTTCTAAAAAGTGATTAACACATAACTGTACATATTTATACAGTACAGTGTCATATTTCAGTACATGTATACAGTATGTGCTGACTCAATCAGAGTACTTAATTTTCTATCTCTTTTATCATTGCTTTGTGTTTGGAAACCTGGAGGTCCTTTCTTTGAGCTATTCAAAAATGTATACTAGACAATTATGAACTATAGTTCACCCAGTATTTCAGAGAACAGTAGAAGTTCTTACTTCTTTCTAAGTATCTTTGAGTATTCATTTTATAACCTTCCACTGTCTCTCCTCCTTCCCACCCTTCCCATCCTCTAGAAATAATGTTAGTACATATTTAGGAATCTGAACATCTTGGAGAAATTCTAACTGTCCTAGGAACACAACTGAGGGTTGGAGATCCCAAACTGAAGGGACGAATAATTACCACTCCTCAAACTGTAATTTGAGAAACAACATACTTTTGGAGTTTAAACTGTACTTTGAAATCTGTAATTATAATCTATGGCTCATTTTGCTAATAATTTGTTCTTATTTCAGCTTTTTCCTTCACAGAGATGCAAACAGAATTTTTAGATTTTAATTAAGAAAAACTCTCAGCATCACATTATCTTGTATGGTGGACAATTTGTTTTGTATGCTGAAATATAGCTGATCAGGTAGAATCAAGAAATATATGTGAAGTTATTTGGTTTAATTTATTGTTGCTAGCTTTAGATAAGCCTGAAGTCTCCTTGACTTCATTATGAACATTATGATAGTAAATTAGAATTATGATTTGTGTGTATACTTGTATAATTTTTTCAATTGAAATATTCTGGTAAGAGAATTTAATTTCATTAAAAAATCCAACTGGAAGAAAAAAGAAGGGGAGCAACCTTTAAACTGGAAATCCAACATCAATAATGATTGTGCCCTTTACAAAAAAATGGAGAAAATTATTCACATTTTAACCTATTTCTCAAATATAATAATATCAGTAAATGAAATCTTTACATTCTCTAAACCGAGACATACATAGTAGAGCCATTCAGATATGATGAGGTACAGAGTAGAGTATAAACAAATAAGAGGAATTAATAAACCGGTAATGAGATACACAGTTTAGATCATTTCGTAGCCACTAATATTAATATTATCCATCAGTTTGTTTCTGCAAATAGTGTTTTTTAAACAATAAGTCATGGAGTTGCAAAATAATTGGCAAGTCTGCCTCCATTTACAGTTGCAATGACTATAAAAATAAGTGTCCTAAGTTCTAGCTTAATAACTGTCATTGGTGAATTTTGCGATTAAATTTGTATCTTTTCTTCTAAGTTAAGATATGGTTTGTACTAAAGTGCAAATATGACCTCTGGGCATCTCTGTGTCAGAGATGAGTTTATTATTACATAGAAAAGCATAGGGCCTTGAGGGACTGATAGATTTGGAGGAAGTTAAAAGCCAGGAGATGAGGAACTGATAGATCCGGAATGTGTAGTTGCTAAAACCTAGGAATTAGGTAGGATAAGGGATTTTGAAGATGTGAGCAAAGCAACAGTACAAGAAAGGAAAGTGATGAGATAGTGAACAGAATTTTCCCAATATGGAACTTTACATGCAGTTCTTCTAGTGACCAATGTAGGAAGACAGTAGCTCTAGGCCATGATTGTTAAGCACAAGAACATAATTTTCAAGCAATCTATTATTACTTTACATATTTTAATTCTTAGAAAGTCACATGAGCCACCAATATGGTACCTAGTATTCTAAAGATATGTGACCTTTGGGAATGGTAAAATGGGAATCATTCTGTAAGTACATCGAAATCTGAGCAGAAAATCTATGAGTTCATATAAATGTTGAAATTTATAAACCTCATGAGGTATATTTATGAGTGTGAAGAATCTATAACTGAGTAACTGTGGAATACTACTTAATGTTGGATAAGTATGTCACTTTAATCCAAGCAAAAGTGTAAAGCTATAGGAATAAAACCTTATTTGATGAATACTAAGACTGATCTTAAATATAAATTTTATACACGCACAGATACATATGCATGCATAACAGAAGTCTAGGCCTAGTTAAACTCATTTAATGTCATGAAATTATTATGTAAGAGTTTTGGCACTAAAAATAAACTTTTGAAAATGAAACTATTGCAAATTCACAGTTAATTTTAAACATTTCAAGAAGAGTTTTTACAGGATGACTCAGGGCTTGATCCAGCAGCCAGATGGACATAGGAGATCAATAATCCAGAATCAATGAGACCGTGATTAGTCAGGCAGTAAAATAAGTCCCTGGAAGCAACTATTGTCCAACACACCAGAAAGTCATTTGACTAAATACTTGCAAAATGGATTTAGAAGGTAACTTTCAGTATCTTTCTGCTGTTCCCTTCTCAAGATCTTATATAGCAGTGATGGTGAACCTTTTAGAGCTTTCAATGATACAAATAGCCTGCTGCAGCACACCTGCCATAGGTTTGCCACCATGATTACACAGTAAACACATTTATAAAGCTAGTAACTACCTCAAACAATAATTATTGACCACAAAAAGTCTATTCAATGACTGCAAGAAGGAGGGTTCTATTAAACAAGACGAGTTGACTTGTTCCTCCGTGTGCTGATTGCTAAGAGAACATAATTATTTCTTTGTGTTTATCTAGTTGGATACCCTAAAAAAGCTGTAAGCTCTAAGGGAAGCTGATGTAGTCTATGTTGGTTATAAACCATGCTGAAATTTCACCACTGTTACGGTTTGTATATAGATGGCCCCCCAATCCTCATGTAGTCATGGAAGTGGCTCAATCTAATGTTTATCATTGACTCCTTGTGTAGTGCTGAGATTGGTGGTGTGAGTCCTGCACCCGCCCAGGGGTGGAGCCGACATACAATGTAAGGTTGGAATGGGGGCGTGTTTTCTCTCTTTTTGGCGCGGTTTGCTCTTGCCGCTTGCAGCCACCATGAATGGCTGCCTCCTTTTGCTCTGGCTGCTGCCTTGAAGTACTGACCCTGTGCCATGCCACCTTGCCTTGGAGTCAGCTGATTATGGACTGAAATCTCCGGAACTGTAAGCTAAATAAACCTTTTCTTCCCTAATTTTGGGTGTCAGGTGTTTGTCTCAGCAACCACGAAAAAGTAACCAAGACAACCACAAAATAGAAGTGGGCCAAACCAGTATAAATTAGGGATCTAATCAATATACTCGAAAGTCTAATAAGAACAGTGCTTTGGTCATGCTAAACATCCACAAGGAATCTAGTATTTAATGAGGAGCTGAATGGATGCTACTGTTACTAAGGCTAAAGCCTTTATTGCAAAAGGAAGTTTTGGAAGAGTCTCTTTCTAAATTTTTTGGAGGAAGAAGGTATTTTTATTTCTTATGACAATTTCTAGAGAATGCTTATAAGCTACCTTTTCCTTAAAACTACTCAATGATGACTTTTTAAGGAGGATTCTATTTCCATTTCTTCTCCATCCCACCTTTTGATTAAAGGGACCACTTCCTTATTGTGATAGTTTCTTTTCATCTGGCTTCTGTGACTTCATACTCATCGTGCTTTCTTTATCACTGGTTTAAAAATCCCTCACTTTCAGCACAGGCTTCTCTAGATGCTAGGATATTCTAAAGCTCAACCTGGTTCTCTTTTCTCTTCTTTCTCCCTCTAGGTTACTTACAGTTATAAATATCATCTGTAGGCTGATGATCTTCAAGTATTTAGCTTTGGTTTTGAGGTCTTTTTTATTGAATGATAAAGAGGACAGCGAAAGACCAATGATGCTGGAGTTATAGGAAACCAACAAAGCAGAAAGTATTTGATAAAGCAAGTCAGTCTGAGAACACCACAGGTGAAAATGGCAACAAGAATGAGAATAAAGAGAGGAGCAAATTTGAGTTCATTAATAAAAGTGCAGATGGTGAAGATGAGGATGTTCTTGTCTGATGGCAATGAAGATGCAGTAGGTCCATTGCTAATTGGGTATGAGCAGGGAAGAAAAGGTGTAATAAGTTTGAGCAGAAAGAACATGACATAGTTGGCATGGGACAGTGAGCCTCCCACAGAAAAACCGTGGGATGGATGTATAGTTTGATGTGTCTTGTTTACTTGAGGTCTGCAATGAAGGAAATAAAAAATCTGACAAGAATCTCAATTATTTAGACCATCCAAAATGAACCACGTGTTCAAAAACACCATCTGAAATGAACAACATGTAATATAAATAATTCTTTTGTATTGGTACCATATTACCATTTTCTAACTCCATTTACAAAATGAATAGTTATCCTAATGTATTCTGGAAGGGGAGTGAATGTGGTGTGTGCCAATAAAGTAATGATGCTTCAGTAAGAATAGGATGGCCAGGCAAGTATCGCTGAGGTGGATGTGAATTCGCAGGAGATACTTCTGCCTATGTAAAGTTATGGAGTTAGAAATCAAGTAGATTCCTCCAGGAAACCTTCCTAGATTATTTTAATAACATGTCATAGGGACTGTAGGAAAATATTCTAATCCAGTCTCTGTTAAAAGCAATATAAACATTGACAGCTATTAAAGATGATCTCTGCCAGCTTCTTCTTTACCTGTTGTGTATGGTCAATGAGGTAAGATTAGTGAATCTTTTTCAGTTAAGTGTCACTGACCCACTGAATGAAAAATAATGTTATGTTAGCATATATCCATAATAGAAATTATCTGGAAAGAAATGTATGTATTCCATCCATATGTATTTAAAAAGAAGAAAAAGGAAAGTGACATTTATTTATTAAGTATAACAATATAATGGAGTTCAGTTAAAAATCATGGGCAGTTAACGAAAAAAAAAATGAGAGCCAAGGGATACGCAGATATAGAAAAAGTGTGGACAAGCAAATGAGACATGCAGAGACACACAAAAGGGATGAAAAATAGGAAGAAAAAATAAGATGAGAAACAGAAGAGAAGGAAACAACTAGGGAAAGGACAGATAGAGAAAGTTTTTCGCCTTATGACAAGGTACCAGATGACTGGGGCCTTGCATAATCTGGTTATCATAGCTTTGAGGCTTGCTAACGCTCTCAGAAGTACAGTACAAAGCAAGTGCATACTCCTCACTGAAACACTAATACTATTTTTTTAAAAGTAAAATCAAAACTCATAAAATAATTGTGTAGGCTAAAATCTGAGATACTATAAGAATACTTCTACAAAGTTTTCAGTTAAAATTTGGAAAACTGGATGTGCTAAGTTCCCATTTAGGAGGCTAAAACAGGAGAATCACCTGAGTCTGAGTTCAAGTTCAAAAGCCATCATGGACAACACAGGTGAGACCTCTTTCTGAAAGAAAAGAAAGAAGGAAAGAAAAGAAAGAAAGGTCGTTCGAGTTTTCTTGAAATTCCCCACATTTTTTAATCAGTGAGAACAGGATGGCCAGTGTTGAAAACACTCTTTGTCCTAAAACAAGAATCATCACTTTTTATTTCATTTACAAGAAAGTCATTTTCTTTAATCAAGCATGTTTTTCTTTTGTGGACTTTTAAGATGTTATTATGCATATTGTTCATTTGTTTTAGAACAACAGACGTTCATACTATCACCTATATAAATTTGCACTGTGGGCAAATCTTTGGCAATATTACATTTCTTGGAGATTTTGCTTTGTTTTTTTAAGGTGAAGTTTATAAATGTCTGCAAAATAAGGCTTCTATCCATGGAGTGTGTATCATTCCCCCTGAGGAATCACTTGGTTTCAGTCATACGAATTTTCACTCAGTTTTCAGTTGAGAAACCATATTCTCTTGCTTCTAGGTTTCTCAAAAGCCATTCTCTATCTAGAACACTTCTATCTTGTCTCTGTTTTCTGTATCATGCTTTATCTGTTCTTCAAACCTCAGCTTGGAATTTATGATGCTCAGAAATACTCCCTTGAACCTAAAAGTATGATAGGAAACACTACTATAAATTAATATTACTTTCAATACTTTCTTTTATGTTCCTGCCTTAGGCTAGAATACCTCTCATTTAGTCTTCCTGAAATGAATTTTACTTCTATAAAATTCAGCTCAAAAGTCACCCTCTGTAAAGCTTTCTCAAATCTCTACTAATTAGAGGTGTTTCTTTGAACTCTGAGCATGGAATTTACTTTACACTCATCATAGTACAACTTAATATATTTTTCATTCACTAGATATATGTACTCCCATAATCTTTAACACACAGTAGGAACTTGCTGAGTAAAGGTACTAGATGAAATTAATCTTAGTGTAGAAACTGGTATAAGACTTGGCTATACCAAGAAAGGGCAGATCTGAGAACACTTCACTTGACGGGTGATTCCAGCTGGGTGGAAGACCACAATTATTAGCAATATCAATTCCACAAGACAAAAGGTTGCCTCTTAAAAAAGTGCTGCAGAAGCTATATAAAGTTATAAATAAAATAGCATATTATAAAAAGATTCTGGCAGAGATCTCGTAATAGACTTTGACTGAATTGATTATTTTCTGACAGTACTCAACATAGTCCTGCAAATGCATCAACTGTGTAATGAACAGCTATTAAGTTTATTGATTTTCTGATTTCCATTGATAGCTACCAGGCCAAAGCTACACATCAGTATTTGTGTTGGTAATACCCAAGAGCTAACAATTTTGACAAATGAAAACCTCAAAAGTTTAAATGGTCTAAATTAATAAAATTTGAAGGCCAACCATCAGAATTTAAATGATTCTAATAATATACTTAATAACTCAGTGAAGATGGTGTTGATCATCTATTTCCTCTAACTTTCAAGATCTTCTTTAGCTTAACAATACCATCCTCTCATAACAGGTATGTCCTCTATTTCCATCTATGACCAAAATTTTATATTTATAGCCTTCAGCTAATACTTGGATAAACTTTATAAAGTGCTTTCCTAGTCATTCCTTATAAATCTCTCAGATAAGCATTGCTGTCTTTATTTTAAGTAAAGAACTAAATTTCAGTAAGGTGAAGTGATATGGTCAGCTTCACTTAACCAGTAAGTAGAAAGGTTGGTATATGAATCTAGGTTTCCCAATTAAAGAATATGAAACAGTAAAGAACCATGTCATTCTCCTACTCTTCCCATGCTTTCACTGCATATTACCTTACATCCTGTGGCTATATCATTACAAAATTTTTATAGTATATATTCTATTCTGTATTATTTTCATCCCTGATTAATAAATCCTCCCCACCTCCAGACCAATTTTCTTACTTGTTCATTTCTTACATTTGAAATACTCTTTGCTTAAACCCTTAGCTTAACATTTTTAATAGTCCTTAACTACTACACAACTGTATCCAACCACTTTACAGTCTTCTACTAATCTTATAGAGGTCCACTCATTCACCTAGTTTCTTGTTGTCAACTTTAGGTTGATTTGGTGTTTGGTACCAAGGACCTGCACCAACTTGACACAGGCTCATCCCAGTTGTATGAACATAAACATGGCTCGGCTCTTGTTTAAACTTTTGAATTCCTTGTGCTATGTCAACATGTATGAGGGCAGTCTTTAGCATGTCTTATAAAGCAGTGTAATACTCACAATGCCAACTAGATTCCCTCTGGGAAAGGATAGTAAATTTTCTGAAGATTCTAGCTCTCTCAGTAAATGCTGTTAAGGGTTCCTGCTACCCTTGTACTATCTTTAAGGTCCTTTCCAATGGTTCTGGAAGTGTGGCCCCTAAATCATTAGCAGCAGCATTATGTATCCAGATACTGTCGGAAATACTACAATTATTAGTCCCTGTTTCAGACACACTGAGTCAGAACCTTTAGGAGTCATAAAGTCAGTTACCATACGATTCTGAGGTACACTAAAGTTGGCCTAACATATTTAAAGAGAAATCTGATATTTAAGTATGTACATAGGCGACAAATACATAAAATCAAAGTTAAATTCTTATTCAGAGGAATAAGAATATTTATAAAATAAATTTTAAGCCCCCAATGGACTTGGAGGCATATACTACCAGAAATGTAACATTAATAGTTAGTATCTGGAGTAAAGAAGCTAGGCAAGAAAAATTTAGGAGCACATATTACAAAAGAATAAATGTTTCCAAAAATTTTTCTTTCATACACATTTTTATTTACATAACATATATATGTGTACATGTAATTATATTTGCATATTAGAACTGCTTATATTATTGATTGAAAACAGGGGTTAGCAAACTTTTTCTGTAAATGGCACCTCAGTAACTATTTTAGTCTCAGTAAAGCCATATGGTCTCTGCCTCAACTACTAGGTCTGCTGCTGTAACATAAGATAAGTCAAAGACAATATGGGAGCAAATGAGTATGCCTTTTATTCCAATAGTACTTTATTTATAAAACCAAGTGACAGGGTAACTTTGGCTGGTTGGCAGTAGTCTGATGATCCCTGATTTAAGCTGTCATTAAAACACACTTCTGTTACCTGAGTTTCCTCAGTGACTAAGAAAGTGTCTATAATCAGGAAGCAAATGTTTCATGACTGATTCACAGTGGATACGCTGCTTTCTATGAAGAAAATATGCACAAGGAATAAATTAAGATTGTGTATAGTTTTAAAAACATCCACAAAATTAAGATTTAAAGACAAGCTTTTTGAGGAGAAAGATCATAAAGTTCCCGTTAATACCTTACAGGTGATATTTTAATAAATATTCACTAAACATCTGTATTTGTTGATTTACTAACCAGTGAGCTTTGTATCATGGAAATATTTTAATTTATCAACTATTTTTCTTTATAGCAATTTTCTGGTAGTAGGGATTGAACCCAGGACTTATACACTGAGCTATATCCCTTGAGATAGGGTCTTGCTAAGTTGCCTGAGTTGGGCTTGAACTTGAATTTTTCCTGCCTCAGACTCCCAGAGGGCTGGGGTTACAGACATGCACCACTAGTTTGGCTTTTTGTTTTGTTTTCAATGGCCACAGAGATGCTATTTTTAAAAAGTAAGATAGTGGACATGATGGCACACACCTGTAATTCTAGCACATCAGAGACCAAAGCAGGATGATTATATCTGAGGCCAGCCTGAGCTACACAATAAGACTCTAACTCAAAAAAGAAAAAAGAAAAGCAAGAGCATGAGATACATAAACTGAGTTTGAATTCTGCTTCTTGTACACACTAGTAATTACAGGAAAATTATTCTTCATGTCTCAGTTTCCTCATCTGTAAAATGTCAACTACCTCAGCAGATTGTTGTAAGCAAAATGAAGGAATGAAAACAGGAAAGAAACAGAGAAAAAGAAAGAAAAAAGAGAGATAGAAAGGGATGAGAGAAAGAAAAGAAAAAAAGGAAAAAGAAAAGGAGGGCGGTAGGGAAAGAAAAGGGAAGACAAAGAAAAAGAAAGAGAAAGAAGAAAGAAAGAAAGAGATGGGGGAGGGAGGAAAAGAAAAAAGATGAGAGAAAGAGAAGAGAGAAAGAAAGGGAAGGGGGAGGGAGGGAAAGAAAAAGAGAAGAAAGAAAAGCAAGAAAGAGGGAGGGCAAGAAAAGAAGGAAGAGAGAAAGAAAAAAGAAAAAGGAAAGAAAGAAAAAGAAAGGAAAGGAGAGGAAAGGAGAGGAGAGGAAAGAAGAGAAGAGAAAAAGAAAAGGAGAGGAAAGGAGAGGAGAGGAAGGAAGGAAGGAAGATAAATTGTAGTGTCACTTTGGTCCCAGGAACACAAAATATTTCAAGTTTCCCTGAATTTAATATCTAAGATAAAATGATTCAAGATTAAAGGGATATTACAATAATATTAAAATGATAAACATAATTTTAAAAATGCAATTGGTAGCTCGGAGTGGTGATGTGTGCCTACAGTTCTAGCACTTGGGAGACTGATGTGGGAGGTTTGCTTGAGCCCAAGACATTGTGATCAGCTGTATAGCAGGTTGACACCCTGTCACAAAACAAAACAAAACAAAACAAAACAAAACAAAACAAAACAAAACAAAACAAAACAAAACTGCTCAGTCTTTTAAACCATCCCCTCCTCCCTTATTTTTATAATCTATCCCAGGTATGCATTTCATTCTAATATTAAGTCTTTCTTAATATTTTGCCTTCTTGGAGTACATAAAATACCTGTTATCTGTAGTTTGGCCATTATATGGAGTATCTCTTTAAAAAAAAATCAAAGTTTTTTTGAAGCAACTGTACAAGGGAGATATGGGGACACAAAATATTTCCTATATTTTTTGCTGTCTGGTTTTCCCCTTTTCACTCATTCCTCCCTCCACACAAATTAGAAGTCCAGACTGCAAAATATCAATACAGAACCTGACTAAAACTTCTTCAAAGGGTTCTACTGCGTGGGAAGAATGAAAGTTTGTTGTCTCCAATGCAAGGTACTTAACTGATTTTCTACTTGTGGGCAATCATTTACTGCTTCAACTCAGAAAGTGACGATTAGAACTTCCTGATGCTTTTGGAAAAAGGAGTTTAACAATGTTCATTGTACTTCAGTCCCCAAATTCTCTACCTCTTTACTTCAAATCCCTAAATTCTCTGCCTCTACTGAAGTCAAATGAAGAGTATACTACTGTAAAATTCCTGGAGTCAGGTGGGAATTAGAGCAGAGTGAATTAATACTGAATGCTAAGACTGCCTATTTGTGCCTATTGCTGAGTCCAGATTCTATGTGTCCTAGTGTTACAGGAAGCTGAGATAGTCAGAATTATTATAGGCAGTCAGACAGGGCCAGGTCCTCCATGGAGCCAATGCAAAAACCCGGATACCTTGCAACTGTAAAGGAGAAAAGCACCTCCTGCTGTGGGCCGGTCCTGGGACAACAGATCAAACAAATGCACCCACTTCCTGAGGACTGGTATTCTAAATAGGTCCTTAGCTCCCTAAGGAAGCTAGAGTCACCTGTCTCGACCCCCTAGGGAAAAGTCACTGTTCCTTAAACATGCTCGCTGGCTACGTGACTCACATCCCCATTTGTCCCGGACTTAGTCAATTTTACCCGAGCAACTAACCTTATTGGTTAAGCATAGTTCTGTCCCACCTTATGCCCACCTTAAGAATTCCCATTCTTCCCCACCTTGGACCCGTCTACTCTATAAAAAGTCCCTAAAATGACAGTCTTTGGCAACCCGCTCGGGACCCCTCCTGTCCCTCTGACAGAAGCTTTCTTTCTTTCTCCCAATAAATATATTCTGCTCTTAACCTCCATTGTTCCTAAAATTCATTCTTCGATTTTAGAGAACACGAACTCATACCAGACATAGTGGGTTGGGAATTTCATTCCCCTGTATCACTAGAACTACCCTCCCTGAAAGAGTCACTTTGTCAAGCAAGATGACATTTAGAGTTTCTTTCTTTGTACCACGGCATTAGAAACATTTATCTCCTCTGGTCCTACCACTACACTACTGTACATCTGTACCTTCCAGGCAAAGGTTTTGTGTGTGTATGTGTGTGTGCGTGTACAGTATGTAGAGATGCAAGAAAATGAATTCTTAAGTGTAAATAGCAAAGAGACAGTTGAGCTAAATATGATACCTGAGATTTCTTACAGTCTTAATTATGGATTTCACTTAATTTTAATAGGAAAAAACAGAAAATAAAATGGCACCAATAAAATGTAACTTGAAAAGTACCTGAAAGCAGAAGTCAGGTTAAACCTCAATTAATGGAAACCAACTGGTACTTTTTTCTAGGGGAAAAATAAAAGGAAAATAAGAAAAGAACCTTGATATTCTCCAACCTATTCCTGGAGTAACTTTTGGAGCAGGAATACGTTTAGATAAATTTTCTGCATGAGTACTGGTGTGCTTGCAGCAGACTGTTTGTTATCACTGAAAGCTGTAAAAGCTTCACCATCACTGTTCTACATCATGTGCAGCTATCCAGAGGGCATTTTGTAGTTAAAACAACCTACTATTCAACTTGGGTCAGATATATTCAAGAGTGTTCAATCACTGCAAAGAATTATTATTTGATTGAAATATATTATGGCTTTTAAATTGTCATATATTATTTAACATTTAGAGTAATCTTAAATATGTATAACCTAGAGATTTAAAAAAAATCTTATAAAAATGCTACTGAGATCTAAAAACTTTCTTCAAACATCACCTTTTTTTTCTTTTCCATATTCTACAAAGGAGACAAAACCTCTGGTAAACAACATGTGAACATTCTACTCAAAATGTTCTCATACCAAAAGAATTTAAGTTTTCATTGTTGGTATGTTCTGTGACCATAAAAAATTCCACTGAGTTATCTTCACTTTCATTATTTCAACATATAATTTGATAGTGAAAAATATGCTTGTCTAAAATTATTAAACTGTTAAACATTGAAAATGGTTAACTGAATTTTCTAGTTAAACCCCTTTAATGACTGTCAATCAGTTTAAACACACAATTTTAACAAGGACAAACTGAAAGTCTTCTCATTCTTTATCTGAGAAGCAAAGCTATGGGGTGGAGGGAGGAACCACTAAAACAAACAAGAAAAAACAAACAAACCCTGGTCCCTTATACTGAGTGATTTTTGGAATGGACTGAATTATATGGTTGTGAAAATTTAAATTTATGTCATTCTATAAACAGGGCACGTAAAATACCATTTCTGATTAGCAGGGGCCTATGTTAAGAATACTTTCTATTTTTACATCAACCAAATTAAAAATAATCTTAAATAGACAAAGATGCTCTTAGTGAAAAGTACATCTATCACTATTATTTTATCTCTTTAAGGGTACTTTTCTGGGTCTATTTCCTAGTAGAGAACAAGAAAAGAGATATGTCTCCTCTCAACAACATTACAGAGAAAACCATGATTAAATGGCCAGTTTGAGTTGACCTCAAAATAGAACAACAAAAGATAATAACTGAAAAGCGAAAGTATATATTTTAGTGCACTGACCTCTTGTTAACTATCAGAATAATAAATGATTCTCCCACTCATCCCCCAAATTATTAGAGGTTTGTCTTCAACTGCTAAAATTACACTTAGTAAATCTGTTATATTAAATTAGTGTTCAATGCTGCTGTTAATCTTTGTCCCATTAAATTATAATAGCAATGTATTTAACAGCTGCATAATCTTCCCAATTTTAGCTGTATATGCATAATATGAACACTTATCAAGATCACTCAGCAGGTCAGCAGATTAAGATCAGAATCAGTCTCCATCTCTTGGGCTTCAAGCAAAATTTCTCTCCATGCACCTATAGATTTACTACATATGATAGCAACACTTCTATACGATAAGTAAATGCACACGTTAGAAAATCAAATGTCTATCTAAATTAGATACGAGTGATACACACATCTTGACAAATCACTCAACTTGCTTCTAATAAAAATTTAAGTAATACTACATGCAGTGACTACATAAATACCTAAATAAAAGAAGGGCATTTCATATCACTACATACTAACTTTACTTTCTGCACAGGTCACTAGTTTTGGTTCATTTAAAAATGCATAGCATAATTTAAAGAATTACATTAAAACAATTTAACTTCAAAATATCTTTAAAAAGTTTTTAAAGTAGTGAAAAACAGATTTTGAATATTAAATTAATCAATAGTAGTTTTATCTTTATTGTAAAATTCAGTTATAGTTTCCCAGTAACTCCCTTTACTATTTTTAAAGATATGTTATTTAGTTTTTCTGTAACAAGAAAACACTCCCTCTTCATATAACACTTCAGTATTCCCTAGTTCAGAAACTCAATTACATTGTTTTTCAGAAGGCTAATGAGATACTTATCCCTCTTCTTGTTTTACTATCAAATCATTCTAAAATTTTAATCTACTAAATCCATTACAAAGTGCTAACAATTTATTTAATAGTAGGATAAAATATATAATTTCTTTTTAAGGATGATTGGAGTATGACTCTAGATTAATAACCCAATAAAAATATTTTACACAACATAAATAAACATATCTTTGATATCATAAATATCACACTAAGTTTTAAAATAAATTAATTTGCAATACTTACCAACCTCCTATTTACTGGTTTATTTCTTCTACTGTAAAATACTATGGCATATCAGACTTATATAGCTTTACTTTGTATTGTTCTATACATTTTCCTAATTTGTCTCACATTCTTTTTCCTTATAAAACGTCAACAGAAAGATTAAGCTTACATATACAAAGATCACAGCCAATGCCAGATGTTGAGAGAGTCTCTGGAGACCAAAGATTCCACACCAGGTGGTTGAGCCAGCCTAATGAAGCAACACATGCTCATGAGGGACACAAAGGGTGGACTTGCAGGGACCTGCTCTCATTTGGTTATTTATGAAAGTATACAGAAGGATTTGAAATCAAAGTAAAAATGAAGTGAAATCAAGCCTCTCATCTACATAGCAGAATTTTTGGCTAAAAGTTTTAAATTTTATCTTCAGAATTTAGACTAGTTTAGATCTTTTCTGTACTCTTCAGTGGCAAAATAACATTAAATCTATTTCAAACTCCTCAATCAGGTGATACGAATTTAAAAAAACTAATTTAAAAAAAAATTTAGATTAAAATATAAGCATAATTTCCAAAAACTGATGTTTCTTTTATTGAAGGACTTAAAACTGTTAAGTTCAGTTTTGTGCTATCTTAACAAACTCAGAAAATGGACTGACCATCAAGTATGACCTGAGGCAATAACTAATGAACTGGAGAGCATTTTAATATATTTTCTTATCACCAAGTGAAGCACTTTAAGTTATTGCTAGGCTGTATGACCTCATGCAATTGAATCATGTTAGAGCGAAATAGGGTAATGTCTTCGATAGCAATTAGATAAAGGCAGGATGTTAACTTTTACTTTAAGAAGTGTTAAACAAAGGGACTCATCTCCTGGCTTAACTTAGTTAGAAATAAGCTACTTATTTAACAGTATAGGTTAAAGTGGGAATGGCCTCTTTCACCTGTCAAAAAGAAAATTAATTTTATTTTAAAAATTATCAAGAGAGTTTATTTTTGTAATGGACACTCTGCTAGAGTTTTAAAAGTTTTTAATATCATCTTGATATATTTTAATGTCTAGGAAGCTCCTCTTTAATGTCTAAAATTTCCAATATGCTTAGACTGGTTAAGCAACAGATGACCCTTGTCAGTCACAATTACAAGAAATTGTTTATCTGAGTTGAACAGGGCAGATCACACAGAAAAATTAAATGATAAACTGTACAATAAAATAATACAATATAGATACTAGTATCATATTTCATCAAATCTAAGATGCCACTGATAGTACACAATTCTTTTACATATCACTATGAAAGCAGCCGTCAAATAAACTGCATAGGGTACAATGTTCTCATCATTAGAAGTTTCTACATTTGTTAAGAGTTCTTTCAGACCTAAACCAGATTTTAAAATTATTGGTCACTCTCGCCCATATATAAAAAGACAAAGATAAGAGAAACTAGTAAGGTGATTTCCAAAGCTTTTTTCAATTTAGGGTTATTAGTGTCCAGGTCTTTGCTTACAATAATGGTCTTTTTGTCATCAGGAGTAGTTGTGAAGCACTCAAACTCCAAATAGACAATGTATACACAGATTAAAATAACATATTGTACTCCATACATATCTACAATTATGATGTCGTATTCGAAATAAAACTTTTAAAAGTTGGAGGCAGGTTTGTTTAAAAGGTTGTTCCTATTATCTCCTGGGTTTTCTTTCAAGTTACTGACAGCCACTCAGTAAGTTTTATGCAGGCACTTTCTTGATTTAATCTGAAGATGTCAAGGTTTTTTGGGATATAAGCAGACTCAAGTGATCCTTAAATGTTTTCTTCTAACCAACTAAAGGCTATTTGATCCTTCATGTGGCCAGGAATAATAGCCAAGTTCCCCAAAGAATATATCATGACATCAAGAGTCACAACTGCTGCCTGGCTGACAGTGATTTTTTAGCTGACACTAATTGTAAGATGCATCATGATTTCAGACATATTAAGCAATGTTTAAGAAAACAAGCATGTCTTAGTACTGAAGAAATATGGTTTATTATTTTCAGGGATTTCCAGATACTCTGGTTGGAAATCACGGAATATTCAAAATTATACAATTGAATATTTAGGTCATCAGTGGCTAATTAAAAGAAGTGTGATTAAATATGCATACAAGACAATATATTCATTCTTACAGTACGTGTTAAATCTTGTTTGTAATTGGCTGGCTTAACTACTTAGGACAGTTCTTTCCAAGTGTTTCTCTATGCTACCATGCTGACAGTAAATGGAATTATTAAAGTTCGAGAACATATACAGGTTCTTGGGCTGAATCTTCCCGAATAATGAAAATATAAGGTGCTTTATATCTAGATATGCTAGAAACCAGCCACTGATGATTCTGATGTATGTCAGGGTTGGGAAACACTGTTATAGTTTATAAAGCATGTTGTTGTGGAAGTCAGGATCCAGGGTCAATTGCTACATGGGCTACTTAGTGGCAATATAATAAAATAAAAATTCTGCCTATAAAGTTAGGATAAGAATTTTCAAATTCCATCTCTACTACTTTACAGCTATAATACCTTGAGTAAGTCACTTGTCCAATTTATTTATAAAATGAGGATAATACACAATTCATAGGGTTGGCGTAGGTCTAACCTATGCTTAGGTGATAGCACTGGTAGAGGCACTTGGTATAAACTCAAAAAATGTTCTCTCACCAGCCTCCCCACCCCGCGTATATGTTTATCCCAGCATGTTCATACTGACAGATTTGAAAAATGTAAGCAATTTCCTCAAAGCATTCCCCAATTCTCTCAGCTTCAAGCAATCTCTTCCTTCTCACAAGCAGTCTACTTGCATTTCTTTACTGGAGCTTATTTCTACTTTGTTTCATACTTATTTATGCACATGACATATCTCTGTAATAGGCTACAAAATTTTTTTAAGAATAAGAAGCTTGCCTAATTTATCTTCATAGCCTTAGCATTTAAGACGGTGTCTGGAAGAGATATAGGGTTTTGCTGACAGAAGGATGTGAATGAAATAGCAAGGCAACGATCCAGTTTCCATTATTGACCTTTTGCTTTGAACAACCATTAGCTATAAGAGGTCACTGAAGCTCATTCAACACTAGAAGTCAGGTAAGGGCCACGAGAATGTGATTTATCAATTAGTCATTAGATCAACTAACACTTACTTGAAGGCTGGTAGAGGGAAGGACATTTAAGAGTAACACATTTGCATTTTCTGAGTCTGAAAATATCCATAGTTTCTGGGGAAGAGCTGAAATGTGGTACAGTACGGCTACATATCACAGCAAGGACCATCAATATGGTTACTAATCAGTCAGCTAAGTACTTCTGATAAAACAAAAATTATTTTTTCTTTGATGCTTATAAATCAGCCTTTAAGATCAGTTCTTTACTAAATTCTTTTAAGTACTATATAAGTATTTTATATGCATGAGAACAGCACATCAAAACCCAGATTAAAAAAACTTTTTAAAGTTCAAACTCTTCTGTAATTTTTATTGTGTTAAAGTGTCCTTAAGTTAATGAAAATCACAACCATCCAATATATTAAAGTCAAACTGTATTGTAAAATGAAATGCTCATGAACATTTATCATATAACTAGAAATAATTCAGAATCTTTTAAATGTAACTTTGAGATGGTAGACTTACCAATTTCTAAGGTATAGCCAGGTAGTTTCTCTAAGATGTGGGGGAAAAATCATGAAACTACAGAGCTCAAATATTGATGAATTAAGTAGAAGACCGATTATTATATGGAAAATGAAATCTAGTTCTAGACATATGAGTTTTAATTGGCAGAAAAAGACTTAAGAAGCAAAAATAGGTAAAAAATGGCCTCTGTATTTTTAGAACTAGTTTAAAGTTGTTTGGTAAAATATTTGGTTTAATATATTAGATTAAGAAAAACTACTGAGAATTTTCATTTTCTATTTTATGATACAGCATATATAGTAAATAAGTGAGAAAGTTAAAACTAGAACCCTTCTTTTTTATATAAGAATTATGGCAAATAGTTTAACTAAGTTACCTGCCAGATTTCTCACCATCTTAGGTTTATAGTTCTACAGGACTATGTCTATTTCTTTACCTACACCCCTATTTCAATTAGTAACTGCCTTAAAATAAAATTGTTTTAAAAACCTGTTTTGAGACAATTTATAAATCATTTTGGAGTCAAGCACTGAATAATTGATTGTAAAATTTCTACCTTCAAAGAGCAAAAAAGTATACTCTGCTAAAGAACTGCCAGGAGAGATTACAATGGATACATATATAAAAAACAGTATACATAATTTAACAATAATTATCTTGTATGACAGGGTATTTTTACATTTTACTGACCAGCAAATCTTCACAATATTATATGTGGATTTCACTCCACGTTTTGACAAATCCTACATACCAATGGTTTGCTTATTTTCATTTAAAAATGATAGTGGAATTCCCTTAATAACCAGTAACATCTTTCTTGTTTATACTCATTCTTTCTGTCCACATGGGCCTCACTTCTAAAACCATTCAAAATGATGTTTTCCAAGCATGTGCCACATGACTTGTTCATATAAATGGAGCAAATTAAACTGTCTCCACATATATCCTATCACATTTGTAGTCCTGATTTCTCTCTTTAGCACGTGGCCAAGACACCGTATTATCTGCCTGCAGAGGTTGACCTCAGGATATTAGATTCTGCCACACAGCTCTCTTGTACTAAACCTAGGGGAAACACTTAATCACCCCTGCCTTTTCAGGAAAAAATCAACTTTAAATTTGCCATGATGAAAAATCAATAAACCAGTAATTGCTTGGCTTATCATTGCATGGAAGAACAAATTGGGAAGCGAAGCTTAGCGTCCACACAGATTTCAGTGAGACACATGGAGTTTCAGGATCACTAAGCTAGAAAAGGAAAAGGTCTCAGAGTGATAATTAAATCTACTCATGCTGATTTTCTGCCAAATTTATTTCCCAAGAGTATATAAAAAATGTTTCACTGCTTACTAGTCAGGCATAACTAATCAAATCAGCATTACACTAACATATACAAGAAACAAAAAAGTACAAATTCAGGACTATAAGCATCAGCATAATACATTCCTGAGAATAAATACTAATATAAAGTTACTTTAAAATAAAAAAAATAAAATTTTATCTTTTCAAAAATTAAGTTCATTTCCTAGCTGAAAAAATGCCCACAGACATTTTAATTTCATGTAACATTCTTATTACTTAATAATGTTACCTTTAAATTGTAAACATTTTCAATTAAACATCAATATTTTAAAATAAATCCCAAATGTCACACATTAAATTTTTTCAGTCCCCAGAATGGTCTTTTTGGCTTATTTCACCTCAGTAACCCATTTTTTGCTATGCAAACACATGCTAACATGTCTAAATTAGCACGTTATTCCTATGTATTTCTACCACATTCAGTGTAAATTATCAGATTTGTTTTTCTAAGTTAGGTTTTACAATAAACACAGAAATTTACTCTCTGAAATAAAATGAGGAATATACATCGTGCTTCTGACAAGGCAAATACATGCCAACTCAAAATACTGCTGAAAATATTTACTAGTTTAATAAATTATTACTAATAGACCTAATTTAATACAGCGAATTAGCATAGCTCCAATGGAAGTGCAAATATAATTATACTCAAACATTCATATTAAGAGAAAGAAGGAGGATGAGCTGTTTCTTTTTCTTCTTCTTTTGTTAAGAATGATTTTATATGTGTCCTTCAACTGGCTACTGGGACTATGATAATTAAAACATTTAAAATAGCACAAGCCCCCAGTCTCTAATCTGAAGCTCAGGTCAGCTGTCTGTAGATTCTAATTTGTCCTCCATTTGTATTCATGACAAGAAAATACTGAATATTTAACAGCAAACCAGCAGGAGGGGTATTGTGGGCTTAGAGGTTAAATAATTTGATTTCTGTGCAGATTACATGTAACATCCAACAACTAATCTCACACCTGATTTGGCAATACAATTACAGCAAAAATAATGCAGAGGCAATATAACTGTATAGAAATTAGGCCTTTTTTCATGGGTTGGGAAACAATAACTTTATTTACAATATTACATTGTTTACTAAACTTCTAAGGCCTACCTTTTCAATAATAAATGTAAAAATGACTTACAAAGCATGATAGTTGATGAGGAAACTGTAATTTCTATCTTCTTTTATGGTATTAGAGTTCCATCTATTTTAACTCACTGAAAAATGGGAGGATTTGAAGAAGACCATAGTGACCTAGATGGGACAATAAGAAGTCTGCTAGTCCATTCTCCTGCCTTTAGGCAGGACTACATTGAAACGAGCTTTGTTTTGATCTAAGATAAACTTCCATCTGTTAGAAAATCCAAAGGCTGATTTAGAATAGACTGTTTCTTAAGGTTAAGTAAAAAAGGAGTAATTAAACAGAAAACTCAAAGTTGAAAAACATAGCTTCCCTGTAACATTATAGATATGATTACAAATATTTTAAAAAAGGTTGAAAAATATATGTGAATTAAAATTTATATTTATATTAGGTAAAATATATTTGACCTAATTATATTAAAAATGTAGAAATGAAAAAATATTTTGATTTCTTAATTTTCAATTTTTTATTGTGTTAATGTATCTTAAAAGACCCTTAGCAAATGTATCAACCTCTGCTGTTTTTTCCTCTCCTGATTGATAGCTTTCTCTTTGTAAATGTGAATTATCACAATAATTTATGAATTCATTACTGCAAAAGAATTTAACAATTTCCGTAAAATAGAGAACACAAAGTACATTCAGACCGTAAATTGGAAACAACACTAAAAACTTCCTATCTAAGCTGATAAGATCTAATGAACTTCTACACTTCGAGTTTTCAAACTTTCCTAATGGTGTAACTGTCCTTCATTTTTTATTACAGTAATAACCCTGTACTGGGCATATACAAAAATGGCTTCTTCTCTCTCATAGCCCACAGTTAGCAGGAGTACAAAATATTATTATTTAAATTATAAAAATCAGGGGAGTTGACCCAACTGTAATAAGAATACAGAAAAAAAATAGCACAAATAGTCCATACTTTCAAGAAGTTTTCAATATTTATATCACATTTTAAAAGCTCTCAATTGTTTAAAATTAATTTTCTTTTGCTTGGTTCCTATCTTTCTAGTTTGCCTATAGTAGTTGTATAGGGCTGCTTTGCTCTTTTTGAAGGACTTTCAATTTCAATACAGTTGATATGATTTAAAAAATAACAATGAACCTTCCATACTGTTGATCCTACTGAATTCCAAATTCATGAACTTTCCCCAAATATGATATTTTTTCTGTTCTCTTGTGTAACTGATATAAATAACCAATTTGAGACTCAGTCTCCCAACTTGTTAGATGAGAAGACTGTACTAGAAAATCACTGAATTTTATTCAATTAGCAAGTTTTCAGTGAGTGCCTGATTGATCTTTTAATGTGTAGCTATGTGAATAGAGAAGTACAGACAGAATAACTGGATGCAAAGAGCAGGGTCAACCTACTCTATCTTCATGAGGATTATAGAGTGGCGAGAACCTAGAAAAAGGCTTTTACTTAAATTAACACAGCTCAGATACATGTTAAACAAAGAAAAAATCTGTGCTGATCAACAAATTAAAAAAAAAAAACAACTTTCTCTGGGGCTGGGTCAGAGGAAGATATAAATGAAACTAGCCCCTAGCGGCCCATAAATCAACTCACCAGTCAGGCTTACACCTTCCTCAAATACCAAGGTGATTTTCTGCTTCTACAGGCCACTTCCAAAAGCTCAGAGCAGTGCCTTTTATAATCTTGTTGAAAAATCTTAATTCTGTTGATTTAAATTCAGATTAACAGTCTCTATTCTCTTAGCGGTCTATTAACGGTCTCTATTCTCTTAGCGTAGAGATTCACAGGGTTCCTGTGTGAGTACCCACAGTATAGTCCAGATTAAGCAGATTACAACGTTCTGGGTAGTCATTTCATGATAATGAATTAAATCATGCTCTGTAATCAGTCACATTTAAATATAACCTAAGAAAATAGAGTAATGTACAAAAATTTTTATTTTGTAGCTGGCGTGGAAAGAAGATAGCATTCTTCATTTATAGTTTTTGTAATAGTCTCTTTGAAGGTAAAATACATCATAGACAAGTTAATGTAAGTTTTAGTACACTGCAGTTATGCACAAATGTCATGATAAGAATTATAGTTTGTCTAATATCCATTAGAAACTCTAACATATAAATTAGGAAAAAAATTTTTCCCCTCATTTAGAAGACTTTCACACCAAAGTTTTTTATTTTTTCAGTTATCTCTACAGGCTTTTCAACAAATGAAAGAAGACTATAAAATGTTTTTGTGGCTTTTAAATATATTAAGCTATGCTTTAAATAAATGATTAGATAAAGACTAGATTAATGCCTCTAGAAAAAATACTTTTAAAGTATATACTTGGTCGAGCTTATAAACTTTAAGGTCTTTTATTTTTTGAAACAAATAATAATTTGTATATTTATGAAATATACTATTCTTCCAAACTAATTGATTCTAAAACTTCAAAACTAGCACCAATTTCTTTCAATTATAGCTGGAATTTTACTATTTCCATAGAGCCTAACGGGTGGAAAACTTTATAATTTTGGGAGGGAAAAGTCTCATTTCCTACTTGTATGATTTCTAATCTTCACTTCCCCATGCAGTTTTGTATGCTATGGGGAGGCTATCTAGTTCCAAAAATGAAAACCTAAACAAATGTATGTGAATGATGAACTTGAAGGTGCTAAAGACAAAACAAAACAATTCCATTTTCCATCTAAAAACATTGAAAACAGACCCACGATTTCAAAAATGAAAAGAAAATGAAGGGCAATCAAGATTTCCGACATAGTATTTAACATCTGTTGGCTCAAAAGCTGTTTATAATAAGGCCAATATTAGGGAATGATGGATCAGTCATATCTGCCAATTAATAGCTACAAACATGACTGTCTCAGAAACAAGTCTGTGCTTTTTATCACAAAATCTAGCAGGTAAAAGTCTTGTTAGTTCAGTACAAGCAGTATCAGTAGAAAAATACTATCATCAAATACTAGCAATAATTCCAAGGTAGGTACCATGCCAGCACTGAGATTATAAAGTATGAAGGATGAGGTTTCTGTATTCGAGGTGTTATACCTGAGTTGAGAAGATGAGTTAAAATAATGTAGTTGATTTTACATAAACAAACCAAAACATGTGTCTTCTTTCAAACACAACTTAAATAATGAACATATTGCTTTATCACATGGATGTTCACAGCCTCCCACTTACCCAGAATGTGACTTTCAAATGCTACTATACAATCTTTTGAATACTCTAAATGTAGTTGAATCTTAAGAGGGTGGACTATATTTGTCAGCACTGCTAGACATTCAGACTTATATCTTGTGAACAAAGTGGGGTATCAAGCTTGATTACAGCAAAAAACAAGAACAAACTTGGATGATGCTATAAAGTCATATGGCTTGTTTTATAAGCCTTGATAATAGGCTTCATTGAAGGAAATGCCAATGACTTGGACATGTTAAAGCTAATCTCATTTGCAATTATTTCTTATTATAATCTACACAATGAATGGTACAAACAGTGATTCATAAAGGCTGGTCTTTCTGGGTTGGTGTCAGAGGTTGAATAAAAACCACTAAGCTCGCCCTGATTGTTCTGTTCTGGGGTGAGACCTTGGAAGCCACACAATTTAAATATATCCGTAGTATGTATTTAAAACCTCTCAAGGATATTTTGATGACTGTGCCTCCAAGGTAACTGTTTATATTATTTGTTTGATATGATAGAATTCTAGTGTTTTTAAAAAATCTTTATAATTGGTAAACTTCAAAAATAAACACATATGAAAATTAATCCACAATGATAAAATGCTATTATTTTGACATTACCCAAATTTCTGTTTCCTTTTTGTCAATTTCTTTTACTTGATTTTACTTTTTTACTTTTAGTCACAACTTTGTATTGATTAATAAGCATATAAACTCTATATTTTTGAATCCTTTTCCTAGATATATTTCTTTCAGTAGACACTTGGCTACTATTACTGAGCACTTTCTACATTAGATTAAGAAAAAATACAAAAATTTATGAGATAAAATTGATCAGATTTCTGATTCATGGTCATTTTCACTAATTAGTCTTTTTCTGTCTATTTTTGAAAACTACCCGGATTTTCACCTTATTAGTTTAAACTACTGCTGGAAATCAAATAGGTATAGAAGGAGGAAGAGGTTAAAGTGCCGTTCTTTCTGTAGGCACACAAGACTGACCTTACCAATAAAAAATAACTTACACAATAGGAAACATATTGCTTAGTCATATGGTACCCTTAACTACAATAGACCCAAAGAAACAGGGCCAAGTGACCATGGACTGAAACCTTGGAAACCATAAGGCAAAATAAATCTTTCCTCTTTTGAGTTGATTATGTCAGGTATCTTGTTACAATTACTGAAAGCTAACTAATTTACATGCTGAAACAATTTTCAGAAGCAGAATCTGCTTGTATTAAAGTATTGAAACAAACCCTGGAATCTGTATTTTAAAAAGTCCTGCCAGGTGAGTTGTATTTTAAAGACTTCCCTGAGAAGTCTTTTGAAAGACAAGGCAGATACTCCTTGTTCTACACTAGGAAGAAAATTGCAACTTCATTTTTCGTGAATTGAATGACTTACCGTAAACCTGTTTTCCTTCCTTCTCTCCTCCCCCAGTACTAGGGATTTAACCTGGGGTGTTTTATATCCCCAGCTCCATTCAATTTTTTATTTTGAAACAAGATCTCATTAAGTTACACAGGTTATCCCCCAAACTTGTAATTTTCCTGCTTCTGCCTTCCAAGTAGCTGAGATTTCAGGTGTGTACAGTACCTGGTTTGAATTGGTATATATAATATCCCCATAAATTGGTATTTTAAAGACTGAAGGATAATTTTAGAGTGGTTCTTTTTATCATATATCATCATTTTAAAATGTAACTTTACTGAGGTTTACTTTTGCATATTATACAATTCACTCCTTTAATGTGTATGAGTCAGTGATTTTTTTGGCAATTCTGGGGATGAAATCTAGGGTCTTGTGCATGCTAGGCAAGTATTCTACCACTGAACTATACCCCCAGCCAAACTGAATTATTTTTTTTTTATTTTACTGTTTTTTTTTTTTTGGCATCATTGGGAATAAATCCAGGGTCTTCACACTTAGCTACACTCCCAGTCCCTGCCTCACTTTTATTTTTTAGTTATGAGATCGTCTTCCTAACTTGCTAAGATGCCTAAACTGAACTTGATTTTGTGCAATCATTTCCTATCCTCACCCCTAGCCAAACAAACATTTAATATTTGTAGATATGTACCTTTTCAGAACATTTGTATTAATAAGTACCTATTTTCTGTATAACATATATACAGGATAGTTCTAAACATTAAAAAAAAACTGGGCAATTTGATGCCTGTTAAAATACCTACAAGCATTAACTTAACCTTAAAGAAATCTACTTTAGCTTAGTATATTCTGTCCAGTAACTAAGCAAACAAA